>QKYT01000216.1:102424-136009 GCA_003550305.1 Glomus cerebriforme
CTGCAAAAAATGTGAGAGAATTGGAGTGTACTTTACATGAAGAATGGAATCAAATTCCTAATAATACATTAATTAATTTAATTGAAAGTATGCCACGCAGGGTTGAGGCGTGTATTAAGAATAATGGATGGCCAACTAAATATTAGTTTTGTATATGGTTTAACTAATAAAATTTAAAATTTTGACCCCACTTATTATGTACGTTTTTGAGTAATTAATAAATATGGTGTCCGCCTACTTTTTTCCAAGTAGTGTACATCTTCAAATATAGCTACTGTACCCCTATCTGGAGAAAATGAATCTATCTTAGGGATTTTATCAAACTTCAAAAACTCAGAATAAAATATTTTTACAATATAGCTTTGGGCTATTAGCAATTATTTGATAGGTTGATTTAAGATACAAATATTTCAGCTTCTTGAGTTGGTGGCTGATCAATAGCAGATCATCATTCTTGATATAACATATCCCTTTCTTCTTCCTATTAAACATTCGATAAAGCTTATTTTTAAGCATGAGATTAAGAACTTTATTAGTTTTTCCCGAATTAATATGGTTACAGATTAGTAAAGTGAAAGGCCATTGGGAAACACTGAAATTGGCATTGTATTTTTGAGCATCTTTAATCTCATTAATATAGTATACAAGCCTATCAATTGGCCTGAGTTTTTTTATTTTTATTCTAAGCTAACTATTAATAATGATATACTAAAAATTACTAGACTGATAAATCGTCCTCCCCTTTTTATTTCTTTATTTTATTCAAGAACTCTTTCTTAATTAGCATATGTTTAATGAATGGATATAAATCTGTAGCATAGGGCACTTTGATAAGACATATATTTTGGTTCTTACATATATCCTGCTTCTTTTGATCGCGCATATTTTGTGATTTTAGATTTTTATTATTCTTCTGGAAATAGAAAATATTATGATAATAGTGTTAAGGATCCTGGAATTCAAATGCAAAATGCAATTCCTCATTATATTCATCTAAGTGAAGCCCATCTAAGAACTTAATTCCATTCCGTTCCAATTTTTTTCTTTTATAATTATGTCTAAAAAGGATATTAAATATGCTTTAATATTATTAATAATACAGGATTTAAATGACTCTTTTGACTCTTTTAATAATAATGAATTAGATAATAATAATAATTTAATAAAAGAAATACTTCTTGCTTTATCCTTTTTACATTATATTGTTCTCTGAAACTATGTTCTTAAATCTCAATATTGGTATCATGAAATCTTACCATTATATGATGATATACAGTTTAAAAAAGTTTTACGAATGGAAAAATAACAGTTTAACAAGCTAGTGCAAGTTTTACAGAATGATACAATTTTTCAAAACAAAAGAATAAGACTGGCCCCAAAATTAGTTTACCTAAAATCTGAAATCTGAAATTTTGAAACTGAAATCTGAAATCATTTTGACATACTGAAATGTATGCCAAAATTTAAAATGCATACCAAAATCTGAAATGCATACCAAATTATAAACTTAATGCCAAAATTTAAATTAGGTAAAATTCACTCATTTATTTTAAATTTATGTAAAATTACATATTTCTTATATAAGAAAATAAAAAATATAGATATGATGTAAGCAAATATTTGATAATTATCACAAGATGCAGTAAATATGATCTCTTTAAGATTAGGAAAAAAAAAATCAAGAAAAAAAAAGGTTAAGCGGCAAAAAAAATTATAAATCAAATATATAAAAAATTGATTTTAAAGTTCCTTAAAATAAAAAATTATCTGTAATATATAAGAAAAAATNAAATATATAAAATTAGTTTAATAATTAATATATAAATAATTTAAGAAAGAGATATTACCTTCTTTCTCTTTCTTGAATATTCATATATTCGCTATGGACCTCTTCATCAATCATAACTAAAAAAGTATAATATTTAATTTTTATTTTGTATGAATTATTATTTTTAAAATAAAATTATTTGGTAAATAAATGTAAATTAGTCTTTACTACCTAGTCTTTTTCATGACCCTTCCTTAAATAATTCAAAGTATAATTTTTCATTTCATATATCATGACTTTTATTATTTCCTAATCTATATGCTACTTGATCCTAAAAAAATATTAATACATAAATAATAATGTATTAAAATAACACAGATATATTTATCAAATGCTCTCATAATAAATTCTTCCACTTCGTTTTTATTTGCGATCTCATGTATCTAGTACCAAAATATTCATTAATTTTCTTTGTGATACTCAGCTTGATTCCAACTTACTAAGCTCCAAAATTCATCATTTCTGCTCATTCTTTAGTCAAGCAAGTATTCATACTGTTCATCTGTTCAAATTGTTCTAATTTGATTATAATAATTTACTATATGAGATTGAAGAATTTAAACGTTAGCCATCATATTTATTATTCTGAAAAAATTGAAGAAAAATTTTGAAATATTTTAGATATCTTATCTCTTTATAAATATAATCCTCATATCGAATTTGCATTTACACAATTATAAATGAATGAATCATATTTGAACTACTAATGCAATTAATCAAATAAGTAATTAACTAATAAGTAATAATTTTGTAATGATTGTATAATGAAATCTAATAACAACAGATGTAAGTATATGACAAATAATTGGATTGAAATTGGATTAAGTTTGGATTGAACAAAAATTAATAATTTTTTATCATTCCAGTCATGACATTTAGTATATTATACTAATTTAGAAACAATAGACAATTTAAAAATTCACGGTACACTAATTAATCAAGAAATCTTGATACAAGTTCTGAGACATCATAATCCTCTACTGGTTCTTCAGAAATATCATTATTATTATTATTATTATTATTATCAGTATCATCATCATCTTCATCATCACTATCTTCTGGATCTCTGATAAATGAAACTTCATCTATATCAAATATCTCCTCTAATATTAATACTGACACTGTGTGATTTAAAATTTCATTAGGCTCTACTAATATTCTTTTAGGTTCGCTATCCTCAAAATCCTCCTCAAGGTTATCCAAAGATTCATCAACCATAACTTTTAATTTATCTTTAGAATATTTTGAACTCATTTTAATTCATTATTTGCTTTTGAAACATAATATGATCGAATCTTAGCCATAGATTCAACTTTTGATGTTTGTAAGCTAAGTCTTCTCTTGCTATAGAACCATCTGAGAATTGAGAATACTTTCTCACAACTAGTATATAAGGTACAATGGATAGAATATAAAGAGCAAGTTTTTGCAAATAATTGTTAGTATTATCAATGGTAAGCTATCATAATATAGAAGTTTCATCTAAATCTCTAATTACTTCATTATAAGGTTCTAGTCAAAGTTTATATTTACGCATTTGAGAGAAAAGCTTCTCGCATGATTTTTGGTTATTTCTCATCTTTTTTCAAATATTATCAGTAGCTAAAGCAATTAAAAAATATTTTTCACTTCGTAACCCTTATGCTATGAAAATAATTATCATTATTAGCTGTTATTTGTTATTACATAAATAAAAAAAAAATATATATATTTTTTTTATATACCTCAAAATCTTGGATGTAAAAAGTAAGCTAACAGATATAAAGAAACATTAAATTCCTTCTATCTTTTGTTAAATGCCTGTATTGCATGTTTTTGAAATGATACTAAATTACTTGAATTGAAATGTTTGATTTCGTGAGCTAAATGAATCATTTGGATGAATGTATTAGCCAAATTAGTTTAGTTTCCTTCAAGCATTAATATTGCATTTTTGATAAGTCAAAATAGTTTAGCTAAAGTATTAACTTTATCATAAAAATCAGTTCTTTTAAGAATTTTTTAATATTAGAATTAGTAATTTTCTCAGAATGATTAGTTATTACCTAAATAATAAAGTTAATACTTAGTTAAATATATATTTTAAATAAATTAAAAATATAATAAATATTACTTCATTAAGAGCCCATCTTATTCTAACAATTAAATAAGTTGACTCATACATGGATATCCATCTTGTTTTTCAATTTACCACCTTCAATTTTTAGAATCTTTGCAAATTCAGTTAATAAATTATTGCAAATATGTGATGCTTTAAAATAATTGATAATACTATTACAAGCAATTAAAATTTTAGAAGCTGTTCTGTGATCTATTAAAATTAATATATTATTTAATATGATAAATTCTTTTATTATAATGCTAAGAGATCATGAATTAACTAATTAAAAGAAAAATTAATAAAATATTACCCAAGATTGACTTCATGATTAGATTTATAAAATAAGCGATATATTTCAAATTTAATATTGAAGATACTTCTTAAAAATAATTTCTTGAGCTAATCGAACATTTGATACATTGTCAGTAACAACTGCATTAAACTTTTTTGTCCCAATCTTTTCTATAATCTTTTTTATTTCAGAGATTCTCCATTATGATGAGATGAAGAAAAATCTCAAAGACAATAAAGATATTGCTGATTGGAAGGAGTTAATATGACAAAATTATATATGGAAAGAGTACTTGCACTAGTCCAGCCATCCAAGGCTAATAAATAATAATAAATTTATTATTATAATGCTAATGGATTTATATAATGAAAAGTTAAAATAATTACCAAGTATTAAGTTTTTGGAATGCTCTAATTCTTTATTAATAGCTTGATTAATTCATGAAGTTTCTTGATTAAGAAGAGACTCTGAAAGTACCTTTTACGAAGGAGAATAATAATTTGAATGTAATTGATATAACAATTCATGAAAAAATGGATTATCAATTATAGCAAATGGTATTTAATTTACAATAAACAAAAGTTCGAATAAGTGTTTGATCAATAATTACTATTTTGTTTAGTGGTAATTCTTGATTCTTATAATAATCTTCAATTTCAGTTTAAACTTAATAAAATAATTAAAAAAATAATTAACTTAAAAGTTAAAACATAGATACAATCATACAATTAATAATTAATATAATTAATTATACCATTAGAACTTCTCCTTCTCTTATTAGAAATTATTGATTGACTTGATTTTTGTGAGGTAATAAAAGCCATTTCATCTTCCAAGGAGTCCTTTGCAGTAAGATATCCAAGCCAGTAGTTTTGAATAACTTCAGGACAGTCAGCACACTCATTAGCAAGATGAGATTGTAATATATTTACATATACGCGTGGTCATTTTTTATAGCATAACTTGCATTCTCCAGAAAAATAGCCTGGAGACTTTAATGAAACTTGCACAAAATATTTCCAAACTTCATCCTATTTGCAACTGCTTTTACCTTTAGAATTTTCTCTAGTCATAATTGATAAAAAAAAAAAAGAAAATTGATAAACTGTACATTTTGTACAATGTAAATGAAACTATTTATATATTTAATTACTTAATTTTAATTGGCTAATTTTAATTTGGCATTTTAGCATCAATTTTAGATTTTGATATGAATTTTGGATTTTAGAATTTTGGATTTCAAAAATATTTTGGATTACAGTTTCAGAATTTTGGCAAATCTGAAATATTTCAGTTTCAGGGTTAGGCTTATGTATAAATAATATACAACATATATAACTTTAGTCCAATAGTATAATATTAGAATTTAAAAGAAAAAAACCCTTTCCCAAACTTTTCAAATTTATTAGAAAACTACAGTAAAATTTTTATTTTTGAAAACAAAATGGGAGCAACTATTTCATAACACACAGACTTATTTTATAATAAATATATTGCTTTTTTAGAAGCAAAAAATTTTTTGTTACTTAGAGTGGGGTTAACAAGAATTTTTCCTTAAAAAACATAACCTTTGGGTCAATATGAAACAAGGAAATATTGTAAACAATATTGCTTACCTTGTCAAGATGTCTCTGATAATACTACTATCAGTAGGAATATGCTATATCTAGTGGGCGAAATAGTATATAAATTTTATGAAAATTATCTTGCTAATATAACCAAATGTATAGGATATACATTTCAAAGAAATATTAATATCAGAACTCACAGTGAACCTTAGGGTTGTACATGATGTGATAGAGCATCTGAAATAGGAATGAGCCAATAGTATTACATCTTCACAAAAAATACCAATAAGTGTAAAGAATCTGCTTATAGAAATTTCTTCTAGATCGATATTAACAAATAATACCAATGATAATTTGATAATAACACCAATCATCATTCCAGATGATCAATCTACATAGCCACATAAGGATCAGCTGCAGGAACTGATGAATGTAGATACCTCTGATGATGAAATGCCTTTATCAGTTAACCCATCACCTGCTTTTAATTCAAAAGTAAAACAGCTCAACAAGAAAAAGAACAAAGAGTTAATTCCTCATATCATCACAGAATATACAATACCACCTACCCTAAAAAAGAACATATGTGATGTCATGCTATATGACATTTCAGGAACCTGGAATGCAAAAAAAATTACTAAGAAAATTAACCAAACTCTAGAATCACTTATCAAAGTGTCAGTCATAGCAAAAGGCAAATATAGATGTGTTAGGACGATCATCTGTCTCTGTACTTCTTATCTGAAGAAATTTGACAAGCTTTTCTGGCAAATACAATTAGGTGATATCCTTCTGTTAGTTTCCTGGTGACTGGTCTCTGGTATAACACCAACAGTGACTAGCTCATCAAGCCGTAATGAACTTATCTTTCATCTGTAAAGAAATTGATATTTTCAACAATCAAGAATTTAAAGAAACATTTAACTGAAAGGTCATCAAACTGGTAAAGATACCTAAAGGTTCTAAATTGATTGGCTTTTTTGGCCATCATGATGATTTGATCAAAGTGCTTTGTCATTTCAAACAATTCTTATAACTGGTCACATGACACATTTAGCCGTACTAAGTCATCTAATAAAAAGTCACGTGTCTAAGAAAAACAAATCCTCTTCAAAAGACAGTACCAAGAAGAACAAGCCCAAGACTCAGTCTAGCTCGTCGTCTTCCACAGGATCCATTGCGGAGGTCCTGGCAACTCTTGTTAAGCTCCTTATAAAACAAGAATCTAAGAAGTCAAGAAAGCATTCCAAATCACGTGGTAGTAGTAAGGCAAATTAGAATAGTCTTCGACCTGATTGGGCCCTTTCTGTTTTGGCGGGATGTGCAACCCAATTTGTCTAGTCACGTTCTCATTTACTAGATTTAAAATTTTTCTTTTTTGTAGATTTTATTTTTAGTCCTTCCCTAATGCTTCCCCTTGTTTTCGGCAGCCAGCAGTCAGGGCAATAAAACGTCTAGACATAACCGTAGTGTAGCATATATTCTTATTTGTATGATTTACAATGTTTATATAACTTACCTATTGTTTTGCTGGTCTTCGATAAAAATAAAAATAAAATAATATTGGAATTTACATTGCTCATTTCCCTTTGAATGTACAGTAAATAAATCGTAAGTAAATTTTTTTTTTAAAAAAAAATGAATAGGCCTATGATTTAAAAAAAAACAAACAATTATAATATTGAAAATAATAATGATAGTAAATAGTAGTGGTATTTTATGAGGTCATTTTATTAAATATATTCTTAAAATGTAATTTTTAATATGCTAATATGAATACTTTTTATAGCACGGTCTTTTTTTTAGATTGAAGAATAATTTTTAAACTTTGGGTGAAAAATTATTGATTGTGTGTAAGGTTCTTGTTTCTATATTTATTTTTGTTTGATAATTGTTGAATGAAAAAAATTTTTTCCCATGTTTGAAAAAAAACAACTTCATACCTAATAAATGAACAACTTTAATCTCAATTTTTTGTAAAATAATTTAAAAGCGTAATTATAATTAATAAAATGTTTGTTGTGAACATGTATGTTGGTTGATAGATTTAGATATTAAATAGTGTGGATATAATAAATAGTATGAGAATTTACAAATTGTGTTGATACTGCCAGTTAGTATTTATTCCTGTGAAGTCAAAATAAATTAGTGAATTTAAGTGATGATTGCATTTATTAGTTTAGAATTTATCGAACCTGCAATAGCATATTTTGTTGTAACACCATGGCTAGTCCTGGCTGATGTTTGTTATGTTTATTTATTGTTGTTGAATTGGTAGAACCACGATATTTTAATTATCGTTATCTTATACAACATTTAAAGTATATCTTCATTTGTTAGCGTTTTTTTTTTTTTTTTAATAATTTATCCAAAATTTTTGAGGAAATAAAGTTCTCATAATATTCCAATGTTCGAAAGCTGATAATATTTGTAATTTATCTAAAGGATTATTTAAATCTGTAATAATATCTGTTACATTCCCAAATTTTGTTAAATCAATCGACCATTGCATAAAATTTCCCAACATGTATTCTCTCATTGCACTACCCATAAAATCATCATCTGTTGGATTTCTAAAGATTATTGGTTTAACTGAGGCGAAAAATATCTTAAAAAAAATATATACATATAATTATAAAAATAATAATCAACCAATTGATAAGAGAAAAAAAGTTCAACCCCCAAAAATCATCAACAACAACAATAATGAATTTAAATACCATGTTTTGAAATGAACCTTGTTCTGAGGGACCTTCTCTAAAACATTTATAATATGGAAATACCGCATTAATTGTATTTTTTACTAATGCTAAGCTTTCAGCATGTGGCCATTTTTCAGATCCAACAAAATTCTATAAATTAATACTTAAATTAATATTTTATAATGTAAACTTTAAAAATATAATCCCTTCAATAAAAAAAATTTAACTTACCAAAGCTAAAACACCATCTTTTTTAAGAATCCTCTTAATCTGTTCTAAAGCTTCAAAAGAAAATAATGAAGGAGGAACTGAACCACCAGTAAACACGTCATGTAAAACATAATCATAAGATTGAGAATGTTCATCATTAATAAATTTTCTTCCATCTTGAATATATATGTTGTGTTTAGGTTCAAGACCAAAATAATTTGTCGCGAAATTATAAACTGCAGGATCTAATTCCACTATATTCAAAAAAACATTATGAGCTTGTAATGATTTTGCTGATACTCCAATTCCTAGACCTCTAAATAAAAATAAGGTAAAAAAAAAAAAAAAAATTCGAATAATAATAATAATAATAATAGCAGTAGTAAAAGATGTTAAAATAAAGCTCACATCTGAAGTGCTCTTTCCTGTCCAACTTTATTCCGATTTTCTATTAACTTTACGGCTGAAATTATAAGGAATTTTAAAAAAAGATACAATATCAATAATTTAAACAAATACTTTTTTTTTATTTTTAATTTTTTACCTTCTAAAAAATAGAAAGATCCAAATATCGAATCATTTGTGTTTCTATAAACACCTCCTAACAAAGAGTGACCCGCACGCATTACGCGTATATTACGAGGTTTTATTTCTTCAACAATTTCAATCCATCCAGTAATTGATTCATTTCGTGCAATAACCGTATATTCAACGTCATTTACAACTGTTCTCTTATAAAAATGATAAGAAAAATCAAATTGAAAATTATTATTATTAAAAGAAAAAATAAAATCACTAATGCTTTTTTTTTTAAAAAAAAAAAATTAAAAAAAAAGGTAACGAACCAGTAAAATTCCGGTATTGCAATGTGAATTAAAATTTGAATGATATATCGCAAGAATCACAATAAATATTTGTGGTAATAATAAAAAACTTGTCGAACGAATTTTAATAGATAGAGAAACATTGCATAATTTTTTATATCTTTGAGCAGCATCTTCAACTAAATTAATTTCTCCATAATTATTTAATAAATATTTAAAAAGTGTACCAATTATAGCTATTAATATACTCGTAAAATATAATCTATGACAAGTTTTACCCTCAGTAACCATATTAGAAAGAACGTAAGTAAATGTTACAGTTACAGTAATATGCATTGCAACATAGGGAACCCAACGTAAGGGTGGAAAATATTGTTCTCTTGATAAACGAGCACAAACAATTGTATTAAGGAATCCTAATGAGAACATAGTTGGATAAGCTAATCCAAGTTGCGTCACATGAGGTCCAATATATGGTCCAAATATTTCACTAAGTCTGTATAAAGCTTTAACATTAATTGGAGATAATGCAAATGTAATTCCACACAAATCAATACCATATATTAATGCTCTAGCTAATTTTTTATCCCTAACTTTTAAAGTTAAATCTTTTGAATTAGCTACGAATCCGATTCCAATTATAATACCAAAAAATAATGAAGCGAAAGCTGCTTGATCAAAGTATAATGAAGAAAAAACATTTCCATAAATTGGTTCAATATATCGAGGAGATATTTGAAGAATTGTTGATGCTAAAATTGGGGTAATTAATAATAATGTTGTTCTAGGTAATGTCCATAATTGTGTTATAGAAAAAATAGGATCATCCCTTTGTTTTTGTGAAGATGGTGATGATGGTGATTGTTGAACATTACGTTGTCTTCGTCTTGACATATTAAAAAAAAATATTTTTATATGTCAAGAAACAAGGACGAAAAAAAAAACCTTAAAAAGTTCAAATCGTCAATTATAAACCGTTTTCGGTAACACCATATTTGTGCGACCATTGTAAAATAATTCACCGACCTAATGTAGAATGGGACATTTTTTTTCACCATTTTTTTTAAAAAAATTTGAAATCATAATTTCTGGCAAATTTTGCAAAAAAATTTATTTTTAAAAAATAATGTTTTACAAATGATTTTAAAGAATTGAATAACTAACATAATGGTTAATCGTAAGTGAATAGGGTTAGCATATCTGCAATGATATACCCAAAAATTGTTAAATCGAAATTATTTACATATATACATTGATTTGAATTTTTTTCACTACAGTATTAAAAATAATAACTCAAATATAACAAATTATAAAGACTTTTTTCCCTGAATAACAAGCATACTAGATGCAATTTGACCAACAAGAAAAGCTTCAGCTAAATCACCTAAACATTTTCGTGTATCATTACCAGAACTCAGTCCAAAATTCTTTAATACTTCAATAAATTCTTCTCGATGACTCATAATCGCATCACGTCGTTCACGACCTACTACTACCAAATCTTTACGTGAAACTATTTTCTTGCTATGTTCAACGGCTGTTTGTAAAGGTGTTGAAGAAAGAATTTCACTATAATTAATCCTAGGATTATTTACTAAACTACCAGTACCTACTTTAAAATACTCTGATAATAACAACTCATCAGCCATTTCAGATAAATGTCGTATTGTATTAGAATTGAGTACATGCGCTGAAGCCGATGACATTTTCGTAAATTCATTATCGATATTATCATGATTTGAATCATCAAATTCTATCCTTTGTAATACTGCATCATTATCTGTTGGTTCATCAGATCTCTTTATTCGAATTACTGTGGCTGTAACATTTGAATTTTTTAATAATCGAACAACAAAAGATAAAGCTGCCCTATTATCAATTCCTCCAAAGAAAGGAAGATAAACATGTATATCAGTTCCACCTAAACCTGTTCTTGATCCTACTCCAAGTCCTCTATCAATTAAAAACCCAATGTTTGCATTGACTTCATTATAAACTCCTTGAACAAAATTTGCAACTTGTGGACTAGTATCCTTCTTTTCTCTAGGTACAAGTGTTTCTTCAAAAGAATTAAAAGGATTTGAAGGATCATCAATAATAGCTCCCAATCCATTCCATGGGATAATAACCATTTCAGATCCTGTATCTCTAACACTTTCAGCAATGTGTTTTGAAAAATTTTGAAAAGGGGCAATTGATAGATCGGCTTCGATTTTTAATAAATTCAAACGACCAAACATACGAAATACATTTATGATTGGATCATGTAACATAGCTTCTTCTTTTTTATTGAATTTCTTCATCACCGTTGAAATGCGTTGTGTAAGTTCAACCATTCTCAAAACATGTACGACGGATGGTTGTGTATTTTGTATTACTGCGGTTGATGTTTGTTCATTAGTAGGTTCCAAAGATTGTAACAAAACCATAATAGATGGTAACCATTCAATCTTATTCAATACAACCAAAAATTTATTGTACGTAAATTTTTCAATTGATAAAATTTCACGTGCATTAGCATTATCATCTCTTTGTTCAGGTTGTCCAGATTGTTGTTCGACTTTCAACGATCTTTGATATTCATTTGAATAAATCCAAGTTGCAAGTGGAGATGTTGTAAATGTTGTAACGATAGCCCTATGAAATAAAATTATTAAATTATTATATCATAATCGTATTTTTTATATAAAAATTTACTTACATTGTTACCATAATAACAAATATTCTCTTGTTGATAACCCCTTCATCAAATCCAATATTGAGTACGATCAATTCGACAAGACTTTTTTTTATTAGGATAATTAGATTAGAATATTATATTTAAAGTTTGAAAAATGCTTTGAATAATATTTAAGTAATATTATAAAACAACAAATCACAAACAAACTATATTAGATTTAATAACTTACCCTTTACAACTCATAAAAACTCCAATTGTTAATGCTTCTATCCATTTATACTTATTTAATCTTGCCATAAGACCAGCACCACAAATTTTACCCATCATTGCACATGAAATTACAATAAAAACCCAAAGCCATACTTTTGGAGTATTTAATAATCCTAACTCGGTTTTTAATCCAGAAAGTGTAAAATACTAAATAAGAATGAATTAAGTGAATAAATAAAAATGGAGAAAATAAAATAAAAAAAAAAATAATTTAAAAATTTTTTTTATACATACAATCGGTAAGAATAAGATGTTAACCAAATCTTCAATTTTTTCCGTAATTCCAACAGCAAATCCACCTTCATGTGGAACGATGACACCAATAATGAAACCACCAAAAATTGCATGAATTCCAATAGAACTTGTTACGAAAGCAGAGATAAGTACAGTAGACAAAGTAATAACCATCATGCATAAAGTAGGACCATTATCATTGCTACCAGTTTTAACAATCAATTTAAGTAATATTGGACGAATGATAATAACCACTATAAAAACCCAACCAATACAGAGTAAAAAGATATAAAGAGCCGTAAGATTATTTGATGATTTAATTAAAGAAACGACCAGCGCTAATAAAATCCATGAAACCACATCATCATTAACACTTGCAGTTAATGCTGCAATTCCTACTGGAGAATGCATTAATTTAAGTTCTGATAAAATACGAGCAAGAACGGGAAAAGCCTAAATCGACAAAAAAAAAAAAAAAAATTCTTAAAAAAGGTTTACAAGAAAGAGAGAGAGAGAGAAAAAAAAAAGAAACATTTTTTTTAAAAAAAAAAGAGACTTACGGTGATTGACATTGCAACACCAATAAAAATTAAAAAAGTTGAAAATTTTTGCGTTTCATCGGTAAATTGAGTATATAATCCGTAACTTACAGCAGCACCCAAAACAAAACATGTACTAATACCACCAGCCGAAATACTTATGGCAGCTCTTGCATTTTTCATGACCACTTTTGGATTCATTTCAACCCCAATAAGAAAAAGGAAAAAAACCAAACCAAAATTTGCTACAAGATTAAGAATAGGTTTAGACTCATCAGGAAAAATAGTATCCATATAATTAGGAATATGTCCGAAAACTGAAGGGCCAAGGATAATTCCTCCAATTACTTCAGAAATAACGCGCGGTTGTTTTAAAGGAGATAATAAATTATTAAGGAGACGCGTAAAAGTAATTATCAATAGAACCTTTTTGATATAAAAAAACAAATTTAAAATGCGAATTCAAAATTATCATTTTTTTTTTTTTAGGATAAAAACATTTTATTACCTGAATAATGAAAAGTGATATAGGATCAGCGGAATTATATTTGGTAGGTATAACACCTGATAAGACACCACCTTCACTAGACATTTTTTAAAATTTCGTCGTCACGTGATAAAGTTCGTTCTTTTCAACAAATGAGAATAATGAGAATAATAATAATTTAAATTTATTAATAATTACATTGATAACAATTTTGGTTTTCTTAAAAAAAAAAAAAAAAAGACAAATTATTACCATAACATTTAATTAAAATTAAAAAACAATAAATTATGATAAAGTCATTATCAAACCTTAATTCGGAAAAACCTGGACTATTTTCTAAAGATGTAGAAGAAGGTAAATAGATAAATAAGTAAATAGAAAAGTTAGAGAAAACTTTATCATAGAAATACCATTATTTATACTATACGTAAGTAATTAATTGATTATCATAATAATAATAAAAAAAAAATACATTCTTATGCCAAGAAAATACAAATTGAATTTCAAAAAATCCATAATTGGCAATAATTTGTTTATGTCATTTGACTCTCATGTTTATAAATTGATAATTAGATTATTCGACATTCCTTCTTCAGATATGATCAACGAAAAAGGAAAAGTGGCAATTCAGGAAACCATTAATTAATTGTAATTCTCTCGTGCAGAAAATTTTCGTTGTCGGATGTAAATGACATTCACAATAGTTAAAGTGTTATTT
The DNA here is from genome assembly GCA_003550305.1 of Glomus cerebriforme. Taxonomy (NCBI): domain Eukaryota; kingdom Fungi; phylum Glomeromycota; class Glomeromycetes; order Glomerales; family Glomeraceae; genus Glomus; species Glomus cerebriforme. The sequence goes on from QKYT01000216.1 coordinate 116,878, forward strand.
ATTTAGATTATCAATCCTTTGGGATTGATTTTATCAATACTTAAAATAGATTTGTGCGGGAAAAACAAACTTTTATTAACGTATACCAAATACTTCTCATAACCTGTTATTTTTATGGTTGTATTACAAACTATGTGAAATTAAAAAATTTAAGGAGGGCGTAAAAACCTTAATATTCGTCATTATGTTTGAAGTATAGTTTATTTAAGTCACACGGTGCGTTGAAAATCTCTTACAACAATCATGTCGCACATGCGGCATGTGATTTGATCATTCTTTTTAAATGAATTTTACTATTGGCTATGACTTCATAAATTTTGAATTTTGTCCAAATTAAATATTTGTTATGACTTATACGTATAAAGATTATATTAAATCGGTACAAATCATTTCGGCGTCGATTTAACTCCTTTGGATACTACATTACGAAAATTATTTCAGAGGATTAAGATAAAATCCTATTTTAATGAATTCTTCTGCAATTACAATTCTCATAATAGTATTTATAGAGTAGTCTTTGGATATTATCTCTCTTCTAACAATATTATCGCGCTTCAAATTTATATAAAAATAATGTGTTGAACATTTTTCGTTTCAGAAAATTTCAAAAAATGTAAAATTTTTATTATATACAAAAAAAAATTATAATACTAATGGTTGTTGTTATTTTGTTATTTTGATAAAAAAAAAAAAATATTCGTAATATTTCATAATAACTCAATATAATTTTTTTAATGATGTTCTTGTCATAAATTTTGAATAATTCTCGGCTTGGAATTTCATTATTAGATATTTAACTTAATCTTATTATTAAATTCCTAATGTTTGACTTTTTTTTTTAATAGTATAATATTTCTTTCAAAGAAATTATTGTAATCATTATAATTTTTGTTTTTGTTTTTTTTTTCCTTAATTGATGCAAAAAAAAAAAATGCAAATTAGAACTTCTATATAATCTATCTTCTTTAATTGTGCTTTATCCATTTATATTCTTTATTATTACTAATATCAAGTAATAAAATATCACTTTCTGTTGATTGATTATAACAGCAACCTATTATATATATATATATAGAGATTGTTAGAATAATAATAATTGAAATAATAAATATTATATATACAGTATATTAATATTTACCAAATGATATAATCATATAATCGTTCAGTACATTTGCTTTATGCCAAAATCTAGATTTTGGAATTTCCCCAGAAACATTTGGAATATTCCATTCGAAATTGGTTGTATTTAATACATAAAGCGCATCATTTTTATCAAGATCCGTTGTTCCTCTTCCTCCAAAAATGATTACACTTTCACCATCTAATCCTATTAATAATATATTATGTTTCTTATCATTTAAAGTATCAAATAATTTTTTTTTTCTTAAAAATACTCACCAAGAACAGCAGAAAAATATTCTCTCTGTGTAGGAATATTTCCTATAGTTATCTAAAAAAAAAAAAAAAAAAAATTTGAAAATTTTAAATTTCATATTGATAATTATCATTTATATTAAATTAACTTACTTTTGTACTCCAGACATTAGTAATTGTATCATATAAATGAATCTATATAAAATTAATTAAATAATAAAATAAATAAATATAATTACATTATAATTTTCAGTAATACAATTAATATTAATATATCATAATTTACCTTACCGATGGCTTGTTTATCCTTAGGATCAAAACAACCTAAGTAAAAAATATATATACAGTATATTTATTTATTTATTAAATAATTAAAAAAAAAAAAAAAAAACAATTTTTTTGTTTACCAATATAAATAATACTTTGATTTGGTAATAAAGTAGCACCATAATCACTTCGTGCAGGAGGAGCATTAACCAAACTTCCTTTTCCCCACATTAAATTTATCGTGTCTAAAATAAGCATATCAGTATCTAACGTAAGATCATCAACTATTAAACCTCCAGGTAAAGTTTCACCAAATAAATACATTTTTCCTCTTTGATCTATGACACCGGTTAAAAATTGCTTTCTAATATAATTATTTCCAGATACTTGTGGAGTAAACCATTTATTAATTCGTGGATCAAATGTATAAACTAATGCTATTGCGCTATTATAAACTCCATATAAGAATAATGTATCATTATTTGAACCACCTTTAACAGATGCTGCTCCATAATGTGAAGGAACAATATTCATATCTGATAAATCATACCATGATAATTTTCGAGTATCAATTTTATTAGAAAAATCAAGATAAAAAAATTCACTATCACCGCCATATCCACTTCCACCTAAAATGTATAATTTATTATCGAGAATTGTAGCAGTATGATCATGTCTTTGCATCGGCGTGAAATATCTTTGACAATCTACTTTAAATAATAATTGGATTAGAATCCATAATAAAAAATGTACTAAAGAATTCTTTATCATGATTATATTATACTTAAAGTCATTAAAAAAATAGATAAATAAATAAATAAAATATATATATATTATTTTATTTATTTTATTTATTTTTTTTTTTTTGGAAAAAAAAAAAATTCCTTCCTTAGCGTTTTTATAAGTACAATATATATCTTATATCTTTGTGATCAAGGATCTAACTATTATTAGTTCAAAAAAATTTTTTGTTACACGGTTACATGGAAGTCCAAACCATTTTAATGTTTATAAGTACTTTTTCGGAGGACCCCGAGGTAGGGTCATTAGTAAATTGTTTGAAAAATTTCCCTAGTTTGCTACCTTAAAGGCCAAAATTAGAACCAATCGGTTTATTTAAATAAAAGATTTTTGATAAAATCATTAAGGTAAAAAAAAAAAATAATATAAAATAATAATTTAGACGCCAAATACTTTACCTATTTAAGAGAAATTTGAGGATCCTAATTTTAGATTTTTAAATTAATTAAAAATATTTAATACAATTAGGAAAATAGGATCAATCTTTTAGATTGAAATCAAGCCACAATTTTATTTCGAACCATTTTGTGTAATTCTTTTATAAAAAAAAAATAAAATAAAATAAATTTTAACATGATAGAACCTTAATATAAACTTGATCAATAAAAATGTAAAATAATATCCAATCAAATTAATGATTCAATGTATCACGTGGTTAATCATTCAATAAAAGAAAAAAAAGGATCATTTATTTTTTGAGTACAATATTTCAATTTTCCAAATTAATAAAATTCTTATAATAAAATATGAACAATTGAAAATGCGTATTTTAAGTTATTATATGATATTCCTCATGAATAATATAATATAATGAGAATTTTCGAAATTCGATCCCTACCCTATCCCCATTATAGAAAAGATTTCTATTGATAGTTTCATTATAAGAATGATTTAGTTTATAGAAAAAAATCCTTCAATTTGATTGATTCAGTTTCAAAATAAAATTTAGATTTTATAAATTTGTAATCCTTCTTTTCAAACCTTGTTTTTAAAAATAGACTATCAATTCTTTAAATAAAGTAACTTAGGAACTAGAGTTAGACTAATTAAACTAAATCGATATGAATGTCATATATTCAATGCAAAAAGTTTGTTTAACATTTAGTTTCGAGAAAGCGAATTAGAAATATTTAATATATTCTTTAGAATCATATTTTGCTAATTTAATATCATATTATCAAATGTTCATTGTCTTTATTTATTTTAATATTTTCATTTCCAAATTAGATTATGGTTTCAACATAAATAAATGTATTAGTCATTGATGATTGAGGAAACTAATAAGAAAAATTATTTTCGTTCCCAGATTTTAAATTTTCATATACAGGCAAATTACCATAAGGGGTTTGTTTGACAGTATTAATAATAATTGTACCAATACAATACAAAGAAGATTTTGATGATTATACAAGGTAATAAAAAAAAGATTTTTCTCGTCAAAAACAGTTAATTTCAATTTCCGTATGTATTCCGTATAACTCCATTATGCCATATTAAGTAATTTTACAATGAGTAGTAGATGAATAGTAAATGCTTGGCGAAAATCTGTATCCAATTACCGTTATTTATTATCTAAATTCAAAGTACTTTGTGTAAGATTCGAAGTTGCCAATGTTATACTTGCTTTTTTTTTTTTTTAATTCTTTCTTAATGAATTCCAAATCATTCTATGATAACACAATATAAGAATATCAAACAATGTATCTATAATTCATATTTATATTGTTTGGGGGGGTTTTTTTTTGTTTCACTTGAGAATACGGTAATATATAATGCATTTATAGTTATGTTACAATAAATGTAAAAAAAAAAAATATATTATTATAAATAATTTTTTGTTGTGATGCTTCTTTTATTGCGTTACGCTGCATCATTTCGCAGTTAAGACACGTTCAAAAATTAATCCTTCACGTGTTACAAATTTTTATTTGTTTGTACGCTGTTATGAAAATCTTCCAAGAACCGATGCGTTACGTGCACACGTGCATCAAATCATCAATTGTTCCATTTTGGTGTTACAATTTATTCTTAGATTTTGATTTTCAAAAAATTTCATTAAAATTATGATAATTTTTTTTTTCGCTATTACGAATTTCAACTTTTAATAATTTTCATAATACTTAATACATTCATTTTATTATTACTCACCAGAATTTCAATTTCCATATAATTTTAAAAGAATTTATCTCATTAAATTCTAACAACATATCAAAAATTCAAAATGCGCTATTTGAAGTATGATTATAATTTCTGAAGCTGGAATTTATTATTATAAATTTCCTTTTAGCAGAGGTTAACTTTTCCTTCTGACTGTAATTGTTTTCATTTTTATAAATTGTTTTTTTTTTGTTTTTGTTTTTGTTTTTTTTCTTGTTTCATTTATAAAATCGAAATTTCCAAATGAAAATGATATACAACTGAATAAATATCCCACAATAGAATAAGAGAAGGTGGCGACAATAGCGAAGCATTATTTAATTTATTGTAACTATTTCCTATTATCATTTAATTTTTTGTTAATAAAAATAACATTAAAATTTTATAATCTCATTTACTTTAGGAAAAACTCTGGCCTCTGGAATTTTATTGGAGCAGATTAGGCAAAATTCGTTAAATCTAATTCATGAAGTGTACACCATGTAGTATCTAATATTCAGGATTAATAAAATATCCCCCGAAAATTATAATTCTTTTCCATCTAAACCTATTAAAATAAAGTTACATTTATCATATTAATACTCGATATTTTTATTCATTTATATTAATTACGTATCAAGAAAAGAAGTAACAATTTAGAATTTTTTTTCGCAATGAGTAAGCCCAAGATTACGGACGGGCACTTGTAAGATTCGAGTCTTATCTGGCAACGTGATCTGACCGCCGAATAGACGCAGAAAGATTCACGAATTTATTTCGTTTCTGAGGGATTTTTTTTGGAGCTCTTTCACTTTTGACATTTCTCTGCTTCTGTGGAGTTTTTTGTACGGTCTCTTCTAGTGAACTATCATTCTCACTTTCATTTTTTCGTTTATTTGAAATCTTCTGTGTGATCTTTGCTAGAGAACTCCCACTTTCACTTTCGACATTTTTTGTGATACTATTATCACTTCCCTGCTTTTTTTGTAGACATCAGTAACACAGTACGACTAAAGGCCATCGTGAGAAAAGAATTTTTTTTTCACGAGTCGGAATGTCGCACGATTATATTATGCATGCGATGTTACGCGAATTTTTATGTCGATCATCCTAAAAAATGCATCAATTGTAATTTGTAAAGGTGTTTGACATAGACAAGAACTCAACTTATAATAATTCGATCTGGGTTAACTCAATACGTCTGAACTCTGAAACTTTAAAGAAGTTAATAGTTTATTTATATAATAAAAAATTAAAAAAAAAGATTAGGGATTAACTAGAGATAGAACTAATAATATACTATTTAAAATAATTAATAAAAAAAATTTTTATACAACTTAAGTTTATAGATATGTAATTTGTAATTTTTATTGCTAGTTTTTTTTTCTAAATTTTTGAAAAACACGATTGGCTATTTAAAATACCATAAAATAATATAAAAATTCATTAAATACTTGAAAAATAATATACAATAATAGAAGAAAATATTAAAATTATACTGGTTGCAAAAAAATATAAATAAGAAAAAGTAACCAGAAGTCTAATTTGAATAAAACAACTTCGCCTATATAAAGCTAGCATAAATGACCTTAACTTTTGTGAATCGGCTGGCTACTCTTCTATAAAACGCATGTTAAAAAATTAAAAAAAAACTTGCAAATTGATATAAGATTTCATTAATATAACCGATTTTGTAAGAATACAATCCTGGTGGTAATGATTAGCCTGAGTAATCTATGAGTTGGCCTCATTCCCTTAGCATATAAACATTTATTGTGTAAAATTTGGACTCATGTGATTTTATACTTAATTCCAGCCGGAATTATTGCAATAGTCACGTGATTTACAAATCATATGATAGTGTGGTGCATCGCCATGGTGAAAATTCTTATTTAATTAAATTTATTTAAATAATAAAAAGTACGAATAATTGCTAATTAGATTGAGCTATTCATTAACTAAACATTAATCTTGTTTTTTATTACTATTTATAGTATTAGAATTTTCTAACAATTTGAAGAACTTTATTTTTCAAATTTAACATTTTGTTTTTTTAAAAATTTGTAATGATAACCTATTTTTATTAGATGTATTGGATGTTAAAATTACTTCATGATGATTATTATTAATTACTAAAGATGGTTCATGATTAGTTATATTTTCTATTGCTTCATGATTAGTTATTGATGTTTTAGTAATATTATTATTATTAATATTTCTTTTAGTAGAATTTACTACTTGATTGAGAATATTATAATTTTCATGCCCAGCAATTGGCATAATATCTTTCTGTTTTTTATCTTTATTCCATTTCCATTTATATTTATAAAAAAAGCAGCATCCTACCAATAATGAAAGACCAATTGATGATCCTATAACTGTACCAATTATAGTTAGTTTATTTGATTTATTTGATGGAAAAGATGATGGCAATAAAGATAAAGATGGTGTTCCTGATAAAGTTGTAGAATAAGATATTGGAGTTGAACCTGGTAAAGGTGAATTTGTTTCAATTTAAAAAAATTTTTATGTAAAATATTATATTTACCAAATGATATAACCATATAGTTTCCAATTACGTTTGCTTTATGGGCTTTGGAATTTTTCCAGTAACTTTAGGAACAGACCAGACAAAATTCTTTAAATCTAATTCATAAAGTGAAGTATCTAAATATCCAGGATTAATAAAAGCTCCGCCAAAAATTATAATTCGTTGACCATCTAACCCTATTAAAATATAGTTACACTTATAATTAACATTCAATGTTGTAATTTTGTTTAATTGCATTTAATTACATACCAAGAATAACAGTAAAAACAGCTCTATTAGAAGGAATTTTTCCTGATGTTGTCTAATAAATAAAATATTACTATAATTAGCGTATTTAAAAATTTTTGAAATTACAATTTAATTAATAACTTACTTTTGTACTCCAATTATCACCAATTATATCATATATATAGACCTACAGTATAAATAAATTAGAATTTATGAAAATGAATCTTTTTATTTTGAAGGGTTGTGAATATTATTCACCTCATTTAATGTTAAAGCATCGCCCTTATTAATGTTCAAATTATTTTTATCCCATCCAAATACTTCAAATTCTGTATTTATACCACCTAAGTAATAAAATATTTATTAATAAAATAAACAAAACATGATAACGGAAATCTTTATGAGTCTTGAGCAAAAAGCGATATAATGATAAATGCCTGTAAGGCTGTAACGGTGTAACACCCATGTGGCTGAAATTTTTTCATAATGCGGACAACTACAAAATTGCTTACCCATATAAATAATTTTATTATCGGGTAATAAAGTAGCACCATAAAGATACCTTGGAGTTGGTGCATTAATCACACTTCCTTTTCCCCAGCTGCTAAAATTTATTGTATCTAAAATGAGCATGTCATTAAAATAAACATTAGGTTTATCCCATCCGCTCCATAAATACATTTTCCCATTATGATTAATGCCCGTTAAATAAAGTTTTTTAATAGCATTAACTTTTGATATTTCTGGAATACTCCATGTATTACTTTGTGGATCAAATGTATAAACTAAAGAATCCATTGGTTGATCAGAAGTTCCTCCATATAAAATTAATGTATTATTATTTGCACCACCTTTAACTGTTACTGCAAAACCATGTGGTGGGAGAATCGTATTAATTTTAGATAAATCTTGCCATAACGATAATAATTCATTAGTATTAAATCGAGTAGAAACGTCAAGATAAAAAAAGTATAATTCTTTTCCAACGTATTTGGCATTTTTATCTTTTCCACCCAAAATGTACAATTTATTATCGATAAGTGTAGTGGAATGCCCTCTTTCTATAATCGGCGTCATTTGACAATTTACTTCAGCTAATGCCTGAAGTAAAATCCATAACATAAAATAGATTAAAGAATTATTTGACATGATTATATTCATGGAAATAAATATTTGAATAATTAATTTTTTTTTTTTTTTTAACAAAAAAAATATCGTATTTATATTTTATAGAAGAAACGATATTATTCAAATATTTAATCGAGATAATCGATACACAAAACATCGGGCCGCACCATTTTAAATTATTTACGCGAACTTAATATAATCATTATTTCGAAAAAAAATATTCGACCAAAAAAATGTACTCAAATGACACAGATTATCCTGCGAGAGACCTAAATCTTTGATTACAAAAAAACAAACACAAACATGTAGTGTAATCATAGAAAAATCTTTGTGTTATCATGCTCCTGAGATTCAAATAAGCCATTTCAGGAAAAGCTGATTTTGAAATTTTTAGGATAAGCAATTTTCCTGTTAGTGAGGCGTGATACAAAAGGATTGTTTATATAACCACAATCTATCTTTTAATTTCGTAAGTCAAAGAAATACTTACGAAAAATATTTAATGGAAAATCTGTTGGGAAGATTCTATCAGGAAGGCTTTATAATCGATAAACAAACCCCATGGTCCGCATGGTTGAATTAAATAATCGATTTCTATTTGGAATCTTCCGTATTTTTGTTTCGAGTAATACTCGAGTAATTATTTATAATGTGGGCTGAAAATTATGATACGTAGTATTATTGAAAAAGAATAAACCGTACCATATTCAATTGAGCACACTAATTTTAATTTATCCAAATTTTGAAAATAATTGGAATAACTTAGTGTTCTGAGGGGAAAGAATTGTAAGAATTGTATACTTTCATCCATATACTGTACAGTATGTACTATGTACAGAAAGAAACACATCAACACAGATAGTTTATGAAATGAAGGAATAACGGCATATGTATTTTATATTTTGTAATTCTACATATTATAATAAACATTTCTAATAGCGACTTCAGATTTGACCAAAAAGTGAGCGATTCAAATTGATATTCGATAAATGGGTCCGACTCATATTGATACACATTATTGTGCTTCGTATTGAAGATTTTAAAGTTTTGAAAGGTTTGCATTTTCTATCTGGATTTTTCAAACATTTTTAATTACAGTACATCATGTAAATATTACTTTATCTTTGTAATGATCGCTTTCTTCTGTAAATAAATAATAAATACAGTAAGAGATGATCACGAACCCATATTTTGAATTTTTTATACGAATGAATAAGGTACAGTATTTTTTTAAAGAAATAATTTATCTTCATTTTTTGTTTGATTCTTATTTGATAATGGAGATGAGTATTTTTTTTTTTTAAAAAAAATTCATTTATTTTATTCTTTATAGTAGAAAAAAACATCATGATCTGCTTGTTAAAATGTTCTAAATAATTAATAATTTATGGATAAAATCCATCTCCTCAAACATTCGTACATTACATACATAATTAACCATGCTAAGTGCAACGTGAGAAAAAGAGAAGTCAATTATTCTTTTAGCATCGATTATCGAACTTTGAATAATAGTAATGATATTAATTAACTGTTCACAAATCACGTGATTTTACCGTGTATCTTCCAATTTCGCAACTCTAGCCTTAAGCTCAACGTTTTCGGCCTTTAATTTTATTGTTCTCGGCCTCAAGCTCGCTAATGCGTTGGTTTAATGAATCGGTCTCACTAAAAATCACGTGTTTTCCTAATGGCCCATCAGTGAAATTTGCCAAGTAAAATTTTATTATCCGATGCACTCGCTTTATTAATAATGTAACTTAATAAAAATACATGTATCGAATCTCTATTCTATAAATTTTTGGGGGTAGAAACTGTTACTACCATTTCACTAGAACTATGCTCACTATCCACAGAGTCGGGACTATATAATATTTTGTGAATTGTACATGCTACAGCCATTCTCAATGTCAATAAAGTATGGATAAGCAAATATACAGAACTTGGTAAAGTCATATGCAACGGAATTGTTGCCTCCTCTATTAAACAGTACTTGTAAATGCCCGATTCTTTTCGCATAGCATAAAGTTCTATAACATCGCTTAGAAGCAGTGTTTGGCAAATGACTTGAAATGACAAATGATTCAAATGACAAATGACAAATGATGTGTCATTTCACTACTTAAATGACAAATGATCCGAGTCATTTGAATATAATGTTAGCCCTCTGGCCTTGGTTTAGAATCACATGATAAGATATCAGCCAATTAAAATCAAATGACTGAATGATCAAATGACAAAGGATCAGGATGATCCTCTCGCAATTAGATTAGGACATACCCTTAAAATTGGATCAATTAGGCTCGAAACAAAAAAAACACGTGTTTCAAAATTTGTAACGCAAGAACAAGAATTATGGATCTTTATGTTGTGAAATGTTCGCTTACGAAGTATAAAAAAATTATATACGTAAGAAATAGTATTATATGGAAATATAGCGTAGTCCATTTGTATCACAGTCGACTTACATTGACAGGCATACGTACAGAAAAGATATAAAGCAATACCCTTTATTGTTTTTTTTCAAAGCTATACATAGTATTTACTTAATGTTGTAAATTCTTATTGTATATGACGACAGAACTACCAAAGTAAAATTGTGCATTGCAAGCTATAATTACGTACAGCATTGATAAGTTAAAAATTATTTATATTTATTTTTTTGACTTCCGCTTATTAGGTCGATTCGGTGATGACTGGTTTTGTTTTATTGAGTGTAATCTTCGCTTGGCCAGCAACTTTTGGTTTTGTTCAACATACGAATTTCTCACTTCAATATTTTCTTTCATGGAGGACTGAGAATAGATCAGTATTAGTAAAGAGCAATTAATAAAGTATATAAAACTTTGATGCACTTACAAAAAATTCGAGACAAGTTAAAATTGCTTCGGATAGCACGAGAAGCTCTTGCCAAGTTGACGGGATATTAAAAGTTCCGTATTCTCGGAGACAATACGACTTCTGGTGTATTGTCAACCAAAATAACGATACTTCAAAACGGTTATCGAAAGCACTAAAGCATGCGAGGTCTTTATGGTCACATATTCCGTTTCTAAGGCGAAAGATTATTCGCTGGTTCAATACATCTCGCATTGTTCTGATCAATTTATAATCGTGAATATGAAATTGAGTAATATCATCGAAATTTGGTGATCCGGTCTGTTCGTACAAGAACACTTCCTCATGGCTCTGCCAGAGACGAGCAAGTCCATCCGCGCACTTTGCTTCTAAAACCTTATCAACAATTGCATTTATACCAGTATTACGACGAGCCTTGCTGCTTTCTACCGGAATTTCAAGACTATAACAGTGTTATTTCAAAGTTAATTGCAGAGTTAATTACAGCAAACGAATATTTTCCCAGGTGTGTAATCGGGACTTACATTCTCCATTCAACGCTACATACAGTATTCATTGTATTCTCTAATATCGGGCTTATGAATTGTGCATTGTACTGATTTTCTCTGAGATCACCTGACCTTAATATGTTGAACGGTGCTTCGAAAGCTTTGATACTAAAAGAACCCAAATCATTATGTTATAATATTTTGCATACAATGGATAAAATCGTAAAGAGACATACTATGGTCCAAGGATGTTGTGGATGGCATCCACTAGGTCTTTTTTGTTTTCGTCGATCTTTTCGTGGAGTTCACGCCAAGCCTTTTTCCATTCTTCTACGCTATCTCTCGGCTGTTTTTTAACACCAATAGACAAAATGAATAATGAAGATAAGCAAATCAAAAACGATTTTTGTGACATACCTTGAAAAATTCTTTTATGAAAAGTTCCCATTCTTTAGATATATTATGTTTTGGGTATGTGCCTAGCACGAATTTATCCCAATATTCTTCCGATATTTCATTTCATATCCATAATGCCACTATGACATAAACTAATAGCCATTGTTGATGATAAGTAAGACTACTATTTCGAGTCACAAGAGATGATCTTACTCACTCAAAGTTGTTTCCGCATTCATCACAGTAATCTTTAAAAATTTCCTCCAAGTCAATGTCGTCCACTATAAATGGGGTCCTTTCTACTCGCCCAACCATTGATTCCGATGCTTCTCTAAAACCATTCTCCGAGTCTGAATTAATTCAAATGATTGTGTCAGTAATGTAGCGAAATTCTAGTATTTGGCAATATACTATAAACATAGTACCTCTTCCATTTTGAGGTCGGTTTTCATCTTCTCGATCTTTCTCGTTCATATTTTCATTTTGTTTTTGTCAGCTTCACTCTCTTCATCGATAGACGATGATGTGTCAGATATGGAGGAACCTTTAATCTATCGACAAGATATGAAAAGGTGAGAAGATATTTCATGGTTAAATGGCGTTTGCGATTTTCATACCGACTTTTTTGATACCTTCGGGGACTGTGACGTTATTTACGTTTTCTTGGATTCGTCTATAAAATAATATATAAGGGTAAACAATCGCCATTTTGCTTCTACTAATTCCATGATTGAACTATTCATACCAGTCTAGTATTGACGTTCTCAATAGTGGAACGAGCATTTCCGATGGCAGTATCGACAACTTTTATAGTACCGTCCATAATTGATCTAGAAGCAGTCATGAAAAAAAATACAGTCAATATGGGCAAGTTTGATTAACATGCTGTAACTCTTCATGTAATTCGATTTCCCGCCAAAACGCATCAATGTCCATGGAGTGTTCCCGATGTCCCTGAGATTAGTTGAAAGTTAGTATATCGAATCAGAGCGTGTAAAAACATATCTGGAGACAGACACAACGGACACGCAAGACCATAAGGTGAGCAACACGCAAGATGCCACCGTAGTTGTGTGGGTTCTGTGGTAAAAAGCATATCTGGAGACAGACACAACGGACACGCAAGACCGTAAGGTGAGCAACACGCAAGATGCCACCGTAGTTGTGTGAGTTCCATTTTTCTGCGAGAGTTCAATATACCCTCCAACATGCAGTAACGACAAGGGCCAGCGCGCAAGTATAGCAATCCTAGTCGCGTTAAGCTTCCTCCCACTAAAAATAATCAAACAAAACTTGCCTTAAAACTACCGTTCAATTTTTTGACAGCCCTCCTCATTTCATCCGAACCATTCTTCGCGATATTATCAAGATTCTTTTTCAGTTGGTTAGCCTCCTTCTGGTAGGAGAAGGTGAAGTCAGTTTGTTGTAATCGATAATGGTAAAAACTCAGAAAGGTATAATCTGGTCGAAATAAGTACTCCAAACATGAAATTCCATTGTTATCTACAAAAAATACTCGAGGATCACAGTTTTATTTGACAATCTATGTATGACAAGCACGTCCGAAATGTGTGACAGGTTACGCCGAAATCGGTGACAAATAACAGGTGACAAATAAGTTTTGGACCACTAAAAAAAAAATTGTCCCTCAGATAAATAGTGTTTTTGAACCTCGGGCTTGCACGTGATCATGTGACGCTAAAAACCGCTAACCATCACTCCTTACTCTAAAGCTAATATATTCGGCGTAACCTGTCACACATTCCGGACCGGCGTATGACAAATATTCACGATCACATGATATATCAATTGACCTGTAATCATTAACGAAGCCACAAAGAATGGTAGAGTAGCAAGAGAAATGTTATGATGCTATCAAAGAGGGAGAGAGTACGCAGATCCTAGGCCATTTAATGCGAGTCCCAGCATCAAGTTATTTCTTTTCTCTCTCAGATTTCAGATAAATTTCTATAGCTATTTTGTTTCTATCGCTACTAACTACAAGATTCCCATCCCACACTCTTTTACTATACTAGATTTCTGAAATAAATTATCCCACCCATATTTACAGAATTTTTGTCTATTTATATCAAAAAAAAATAATATTCCCCGCAATGAAACTTCTCCAAAATTAAGTAATTTCGAATCTACGGCATAAATTCGGAAGATTAGCAACTGAGGTAAAAAAAATATTTCCGATTCACAACTTACTATAAGGCAGTGATGTTCAATGGAAGATCGGAAGCACTTTGGAACGTTCCATCTTCCAATTCCAATGACTATTTCCAATTCCAATAGATTTTTATTGGAAGTTTGGAAGCACCTTTATCATGTGACTTATTTTTACCCAATAATATTCGATTATATGAAAAGCAAAATTTATTTATTTTATTAAAATCCGTTACATATTTGACATTTCAGTTAAGTAATCAGGAGTATTTAAAGATGAACTAAATAAATTTCTGAGCTCCCATTTTGCATTTTTATCTATTGCTGGATGCATGTATTCACTTAAAAGATCACCTTCCATATTATTATTCAAATTATCTCTTAATGCCTCTTCATCTTCCATCCGTGCTATTTCTTCTTCCATTAACATTTTGTCCCATTCATTTAATGCCTGTCCCCAATGCTTAGAAGTAATAATATTACTATTATCTTCTCCAATATTTTCGACATCTTCAGGAACTTCGGGATTATCAATCTCAGTTTCAATATTTGAATCCAAGAATTGTGTTTTATTTTGCTGTAATTCTTTTCCTCTTAATGAAAAGTTAATAGATGCACGAAGCTGGCTCATTGCTAATACTTTATCATTCTATTAAAATAATAATGTTAAATGAATAATGTTAAATTAAATAAAAAATCCATTAATAAATTAATAAAAAACCCATTAATAAATAATAGAAAACATGTAAAAAAACCCCCATTATAAATATTAATGAAAGATCACACAATAAACAATAAAAATTTAACGAATGAATCCCAATAAAGCAATAAAAATTCAATGAATGAACCCCAATAAAGCAATAAAAATTCAATAAATGAACCAATAATAAAACAATTAAATTCAATGAATGAATCTCAATAAAGCAATAAAAATTCAATGAATAAACCCATAATAAACCAATAAATAAACCCGCAATAAAACAATAGAAATTCAATGAATCATTATAAAAAGTTAATGAAACGAACTGATATAATAAATGATGAAAAAATTAACAAAAAATTTTATAAAAAATAATCAAAAATATTTAAAATTTTTTAACTTACTGTTAATCTATTATGACGAACTGTATGTACAAAACCCATAGAAGACCACATTCTTTCAACAGAGGTTGCATTCACGCATATTCCAAAGATTTTTAAAGCAACTGCTCCTAATTCTTTATATTCACCCTTTATATAAGTCCAAAATTTAAAGATATCATCTCCAAATTGTTCAAAAGTTTCATTATTAAATGGTTCAACCTTTTGGCGAAAATTTTCAAACTCTAACAGCAATCGCGTTGGCCTTTTTTTAAACCATGCTTTATAATAATATGTCAAATACCGTCCCAAAGAAGTATATGATAAATTATTAAGGTTTGAATTGAAATATTTTAGGCGATATTTTGGATGTAGCATAAAGGAAAGTAGTAATAATGGTTGCTCCCACTGATTCCATCATTTTTCTAGTCGGTTAATCATTTGATTATCTAAATCTGAATCTGAAAATTGATTCCAAAACTGAACGAGATAACCAAGGGCATGGAGCACTTCAAAAAGACGTGCTTTATCACACTGAAGTTTGTTTAATATACTACAATATGGTAGTAAAATATCCTGTAAAAATTCAATTGTCTCTCACCAATTATTATCAAGAAGCACTTGACAAAATTCAGAATTTAGATAAAGTTCATTGGTATTTCCTGAAATAACTTGTGGACATTCATAACGAATTGCCAAATTCTATGAAAATAAATAATTAATTAGATAAATTAAATAATTTTTTAAATGAAAAATGATTTGTACTTACTCGTAAAGCTTGTTTAGATCGGACAAGACTTTTAAAACAAAAATAGTGACTGTTCCATCTTGTTTCACCAGGAATCATAATTGAATAGCATTTGTTATATAATTCTTTTGAATATCTCGTAATTTACCAATAAAATAACTGTTATTTGCATTTTTAAAATAAGCTGCAACTGTAATAGCTTTGCTAGATGCAGTTTTTAAGGTTAATGATTCTTTAAAAATATCACCAATTGCTAATTGGCATTGATGCGCAAAACAAGGAAGGAAAATAATTTCTGGATATTCTAATTGAAGACGTCCCCTATTATAATTAGTTATGATTATGATTAATATTTGCATCTAAATATATAAAATTAAACAGTATTTTTTTAAATATAAATTTTATTTATTATAACTTACCGAGCTTCAGCGTAAGCTGGTGCACTATCAGATACTATTGCATTAAGTTTAATATTTAATTCNCTAATCTTTTGAATTAATTCCTTTATTTTTGGAATGACTTCAATTAACCNTTCACGTTCACTACTAATATCTGAAGTATCCCATATCAAGACTTCACCCAAAGATGTTATAAACAATGATCCAAATATATGTTGATCCAAAATATTCTTCCATTCATCAAATGCTAATACCACTCCAATTTGATCGTTGATTAATTTTTCATCTCTTAATGCATTTAGGTCTGTAGTTTCTCTATTTAATATACGATTAGATAAGGTTTTTCTTTTTGGTAAAACAAGAAGTGGACTTAAAAATTCAAAAAATTCTAAAGTTGCCGAATGATCAACCCACTGAAATGAAAAACCATTTGCCACAGACATTCTTAATAAAAGACGTTCAAATTTTGGTATTTCTTTTTTATTGAGCCTGCGAATAAGATTACTTTCAATTGAATTCTTTCTTGAATAATTGTATGCAGATAATGCTGTTGAAGTTGAAGATGATGATTTAACTGAAACCACTTCTTCTATTGATTTAAATTTCATAACTTTAAAATTATTTTGCATAGATTTTAGATATTTTAAAACTTTTTCATGATTATTCTNANNATCAACATCTTGATATTTTTGACGTTTCTGACTCATTTCTTCTTCTTCTCTTTCAACTTCATTATCCGTTAAATAGATAATATCATCTAATTCTTTTGGATTTCCAATTTTTTCTCGAAAATATGGACAGTTTTTTAAGTGATTTTTAACTTGTGGTTTTTTATTTGTAAAGGTATTTTTTAATAATTCATTATTTTCTAGATTTTCAACACAAGCAATACATGCTGCATAAGTATTGCATGAATTTTGTTTTCCAAGAATTTTAATGTACTTGGTAAGTCGATATGTTCTAGGTCTTTTCATTTTTAAACAAAAGAAAAAAGACACGAAAATGTAGATTATCTGATTATAATATTACGTGTAAGTGAAAATCTGAATATCTTTGCTAATTTTAGTATTAAAAGAATTGGAAGTTTCCATTGGAAGATCCAATCTATATGTCCAATTTCCAAAAGGTTTTGATTGGAAGCTTCCAGTGCACATAAGATATTGGAAGATTGGCATCCTCCAATAATTCCAATTCCTTCCAATGGAACTTCCAATTCCAATAAAATGTTATTGGAAGCTTCCAAGAACATCACTGCATATAGGTGATCTGAAACTGGCAAACTGATAAAATCTTTCTGGCATTATACCAGTTTCATGATAGTTCTATAACAGTTCTCTGTACCTCACCAGTTCCATGATAGCTCTAAAGTACTGCCAGATTGCTACCATGGTGCCAGTTTGGATCCTCCAAATCACATGCCTAAAGATCAGCCTGAATTATGCCATAGTGCCAGCCAAATTTAGACGCAAATTTACATCAAATTACTGCATCACCTGACACGATATTTTTTTGCAATGAAAAGTGAAATAAACGGCACTAATGAATGCCTAACTTCTTAGCAATAAAAGGGAGTGCAAAGAAAGGCTAACAGATGTTTAATAATCTGAAGCTTTAATAGCTACAGACTATTAGAATATCTATTTAACAATTGAACAACCATAAACCCCACCAGTGTAAAATATAATAGAAAATATTTATCAAGACACAGCATATAATAAAAATAGGTTATTTGATCATAGTTATATCTAGGTTATTTAATCACATGATCACAAACAATAAATAGAAAAAAGGTAAAGAAAACTGATTTCAAAGACAAGGAATATAGTAGAAAAATAAGAAGGTATAAAAAATCATCACATTTACATTTAATTTAGGTTTGTTAAACATATTTTTATAAAATCTTATTAACTTCAATTATATGACTAGTTTTGAAGAAAAAGCCTATTTAAAGCTCCCTTATGTTCAAAGTTAACTTGTTTATATTATTATTATTATTATGGATTTTGTTAAACGGTGCACATGATTCGGCCAGAATTATGAATGCTTGGCCAGAATTAAGAAATTAACGAAATTAACAAATAAATAGTGATTAATAGAATTTAAACATATGGATCATATTATAGGGCCTTGCAATTTAAAAAAATTTCTCCCATATTTTATCATTTTAATTTTCTTCTTGCATGTCAAATTATTCCATAATTTTAATCCACACCACTTTCTATTTTTCTCATTCTCATGATGAAATTCCTCTTTTATTATACTATTTAATTTAATTATAGTCTTCCTATAATGTTATCAATTATACCCTACTAAGTTCCTTTTTTTATCATTACTTATTAATTCTATTTCTAAAACATTTTAGTATTTATAAATTTGTTTCCATCTTTTAACCTATTTACTTTTGTAATTATCTGNTTTTACACATAATATTTTACATGACTTATACCTTTTTACTCTCTTTATATATTTCTCCTCCCATAACACCCTCCAGCATTATTTTCCACCTTCAATT
>QKYT01000216.1:144275-163701 GCA_003550305.1 Glomus cerebriforme
GTCTTAACTTTTAAGTATAAACATAAATTTGCCAATCAAAAGATTTTAACTTTTAAGTATAGATCAGGCACAGATCCGCACAATTTAAAAATTATTTATACATGCTAATCTAAACGTTACGATTTTCCATGAATTTTTTTAGTTATATAGATATAGATATAGTTTCTATTTCTTGATCATCATTTTAAATGGTTTGTTAATATTATTTATTTTTATATAATAGCAGTGCCAATTAAAGGCTTTATTTAATCAAAATATTATAATGAATTTTGCGAGATATTATGCAAAAATCACTGGAATAGTAATAGATTGGATGGCATGTCAAACGACCAAATAGGCACAGCGTAAATTTCAGCTGAATGTGATATAAAATATTAAAATTTTCCAACATCAACCTATATAATTTTTGCATAATATCGGTCTTCGACCGATATACCGTTCAATAAAAACGCCATGACCAGTTACGGTTATAATTATGATCATTGCCATTCCTAATTGGTTTGATTAAAATATCAACGTTTATAAAATAAATTAATTATGTCTACATATAACTAAATTTGAACTCTATTTTTCATTAAACTTAGTAATAACATACTAAATATAGATATATTTCTTTCAATTTTATTAAATAAACTTTTTTGAACCTGGAAGGGATTTGTGACTTAGTGTTAAAATCCATAATTATATTCTTATTAATAGCTGGAACTATTATTGATTCATAATTAGTCATTCTTATTCTTAGATATTTGAATAATTCCTTCAGTAAGAATTGCTATTTCCATGAATTTGTATTACATGATTCTGCTTTTGCTTATTTTTATTCCATTTATATAAAAAGAAAACTCCAAATGATAATAATATACCACCAAACAAAGATCCTACAATTGCGTCAGCCATAGCTGCTGGTGTAATATTTGATGAATTAATGTTATTGGATGGTTGTGAAGATGGTGATGGCATTGAAACTGAAGAATCAAATACTGTTGTCCATATATAATTATTATTATTACTTATATCAAGTAACAAAATGTCACTATCAGTATATTGATCATAGCCAGATCCTATTAAAGTTAATATATTTTTGTTAAAATAATAATCATTAATTATATAATATATTATTATATATAAAATGTTATATTTACCATATGATATGACCATATATTTTCCAATTACATTTGCTTTATGATAACTTCGGGCTCTTGGAATTTCACCAGAAATATTTGGAATATTCCATTCAAATGTATTTATATTCAAAGTATAAAGTGAATCATTAAGAATTATGTTTCCTGTTGTTCCAGATTGTTTTCCTCCAAATATTATTATCTGTTGACCATCCAATCCTATTATAATAAAACGATTAATGATTGAGATTTAAATTTTATTTATTTAATACATACCAAGTATAGCAGATAAACCATCTCTATTAGAAGGTATTGATCCTGACGTTGTCTAATCGATTATTATTGTTAGCTAAAAAAAACAAAATTAAAAAATCGAAATTTCAATATGATAATAATAGACTTACTTTTGTATTCCAGCTATCATTAACAGTATCATACATATAAACCTATTAAAAATAAATCATTTAATCAGCTTTGACTGTCTTGTCTCGTAAAATTTCGGAATTAATTACGGTAGTTATTTCTAAGAAATTATTTGCATATAGAATAATATCTGATATATAAAGGCAGGTCATAATGAACCTAATAAACCTCTTTCCTTTTTTGGATAATTTAAGATAATGTCAGCCAGAAATTTATAATAGCTGACTGACACTATCGTAATTCCGGCCCTGAAAAAATGCGTACAGCTAATAGTAAATTTTTTCTGGCCCCTGTATACATATTTCGGGGTGGGGTCCTTATAAAATATTACCTCATTTAACGGTAAGCTCTCATTTTGACCGCTCATGCCACCTAAATAATTAACAAAATAAGTTAAATATGATTGTTTTTAACATTTCTGGCAAGTAGCATAATTGTTGCGATAATAAATTTTATCTCACCTATATAAATAATGTTTTTATTAGGTAATATAACTGCACCATAATTAATTCTTGGAACGGGTGCATTTAAAGAACTACCTTTTCCCCAACTTAAATTTATTGTATCTAAAATAAGCATATCATTTACAAAAGTATTATCTACTACTAAGTATCCACCAAATAAATATATTTTTCCATTATAATCGGTAATGGCTGTTAAGCTTCTCCTCCTAGGATAACTTACTCCAGCTATTGATGGAATATTCCATGAGTTAGTTTGTGTATCAAACATATAAACCAAAGCCATATTATCGATATTTGTCAAATTTCTTCCTCCATACAGAATTATTGTATTATTATTTGCACCACCTTTAACGGATGCAGCACCAATGTGTGATGGAATAATATTAAGACTTGTTAAATCATGCCATAATAATGATTGAGTACTAAATGGAACGGATACGTCAAGATAAAAAAATTGTTTTCCCGCAGTAATAGTTCCAACAAGAGTATCAATTCCACTTAAGATATACAATTTATTATCAACATATGTAGCAGTATGAAGATATCGCTTTGATGGGTAGAAGGATGTCATTTGACAATTTATTTCAAATAAAAATAAGAGTTGAATTAAATTGAGTAATATGAAATATCTTAAAGAATTCAACATGATTATAGCTTTCAAATCTTAAATAATATACATATATTTTAAAATACGTTCAAAAAAATAATTTTACGGATAAATTTGTATCAACTCGTATATATTTGATTTCATAAATATGAAAGATACCTCAATTACTATCGTGTAACTATTTATAGAATTTTTTTAAGCGATTCATCATGTCACAAAAGGAATTAAGATATTCATTGATTTTACAGTTTGAAGTAACACGTAGCGTACTCTAAATATAACCATAAAAGTATTGGTTGGTTAATATATTTTGTGTCAAAACTTAATCAAAGTCAAGGGACCTGTATTTAACGTTAATTTATTTGTCCTAGACGGTTTAATTATCAGTGTTTATTTTAATATTATTGTTCTTTATGGATTAGTAATAATCAGAGAAATAATATATAGAAATGTTTTGAATTAGTTTTATAACACGCCAATAAAGACAAAATTGCATTTATTTCTCGCATTAAGCGTTTACCAACCCTCATTTTTGCGCTTAAATATGACTTAAATTTTTTTTTCTTTTTTTTTTTTTGTTTTTTTGTTTTTTTTTTTAAAATTTAGAATTTTATTTATTTATTCATTTTTTGTGGTACGTTTAAATGCTGGGGACTAGTAAAATAAACGCTTAAAGTAAAATTAAAGCTATAATAAACATTCTTTTTTGTCTGGTCCAAAATATAAATTATACTTACGCCAAATTTGTAACACAATGTCCTCTTTAAGAAATTCATTTATTTTTGTTTGTGGTACTTTCTAAACAAAAAAATAATGACAAACATTTTTTTTAGAAAATTATTTATTAAGATGCAACAAAACCTTCAGGAGTTCAAACCCGTTAATATTAATTATTATTATTGGAATTATGTGAGGAATTGTGCTCCTATTTGAAATTCGAAGTCTATATCGGGAATAACGGGCCGTTGTGCAATGTGCATACAATGGTTTAATTCCGTTACGAAAATTCTTTTTGTGCTATTATTTTATCCTTTATTATTGTAGATCTTATTTATTTCAGTATTACGAAAATCAAATACATTATGGAAAATTCGCCACTACTTTCTTTTTAGATCATGAGTTGGGGAGCTAGTTATATCCTTTCATATATTTCTATTATGTAATAATTTTAAATTTACTTGAAATAAAATTGATATACAATCTTAGTAATAAATACTTTATGGATTAAGAAGGAACATTTTTAACTTTCAGATTAAGAATTTTGGTTTTATTTTCAATTCTTATCAGCTGAGGCAATAATAATATCAGGAATTATTTTTTTTTGATTTTAATAAATACATTGTATTTTTTGTTATTTTATTATTTTTCATTATTTTATTCCTTATGAGTGAAATAAAATTATCTGTAACATACATACAATGATATGTCTAAATCGTACAAGTATATTACTTATTAATGAATCGTTCATTACAACTTTACGAAAATGCTATTCAAAAGTGGATATAAATTTTTACAAAAAGTTCAAACGTATTTTTATAATATTGGTTTTAAAATCTTCTCCATTTTATACTTGTATGTTATTGAATGGGGCATTAAATTATCGGTCGAAGAATTCAGTCGTTGTGGAATATCTTTCGAAGTTTAAATTTATCAAGATATCAATTTATATATAGTAGTTTCTTTAACGTAGTTAATGCAAAACTGCATGTAAAGTTTAATTGGTTATTTATTATAATTTTCTTTTCTATGAATCATTATCCCGAACATTAGTTATACAGGTCATTCAGGTCATTCACATAATTACGAATATATTAATTCATGAGTATTTGAAAAGATCAAATATGAGATTCATTTAAAGTTTTATCTAGGAATTGTGGAATCTGGGCCGTTATTTATACATATTATTTCACGATATAATGTATACCGATTGTTTTATTTTCATTCTTGTGTTAGAAGTAATTACTCAAATATGTAATTCCTATTGTTGCCACATTATTCCTAATGATCGAACTATAACAAATATTGGTCATCGATCGATATTGAAACACCCCTAAATCATTATATATAAATTTTTGTTATTTTATTCTGTTATCACATGAGAAAATAAAATTATGATCTTACCAATTCAAATATAATCCCTACAGTATCATGTGATAATTGTATGTTATCAAATGAAACATTTATCAATATTATTAATGGTTTTCTACCTTTAAAAATTTTTTTGCAAAAAAATATTTTATAATTTTTTATATAGAAATTTTATTTGTTAAATAAAATAGTAAACTATAAATCTGTACATTTAAAATTGTAAATGGTTTTATTAAGTAGGAAAATATGATAGTCAAATTTATACTATACAACAGTAAAAAAAGAAAATCGCAATGATAAAAAAAAAAGAAAAGAAATACAACAAAAACAATAAGAAACAAAAGACATTGAAAAAATATTGAAAAGAAATGATGAGGACGAAAGAAAGATAAAGAGAAACGAAAAAAAATCAAAAAACAATAAGAGAAAATGAAAAGAAACGAAAAGCAAGCAAAAAGTAATGAAAATAAATGAAAAAAAATGAAAAGACAAAAAGGAATGAAAAGAAATGGAGACGAAAAATACAATAAGGAATGAAAAAATAACAAAGAATTACTACTACCCATAAAAAAAAAGTAGGTTAATATTATTTTAAAAGTAAAAAAAGTATAAAATAAAGGAAGACTTACCTCAAATCCCCAATAGACAATAGTCATTTTGAGATTATTTGGATTATTTAAAAAAAAACATAAAAAAGCAAAATAACACGAATTTGTCATTTGATCGACCTTGATTTCGATTGGCTGATATTCTATCATGTGATTTATATATATATATATATATATATAAAAAACTATAGTACTGGCTAACATATCCATTTGTCATTTGAGAAATAAAATGACGCGGTCATTCATCATTTCAAGTCATTTTACCTTGATTGGCGTATTATACTTACAGCCAATAATTAATTGACAACATTAAATATTTTCAGCCAATAAAATAATGCCAACAATATTTTATTCAATTTCTTCCAAACTTTTCAGTTGTGAACATTTGTATTTGAAAAATCTTTCACTTTAAATGAACGAGGATAATAACATCAAATTTGTTGCAACGTTAAGTTTTATAATATTAACTATTCTATCTATTCTTATTACAATGATCCCGGGCCAGCAACATGTACTTACTGATGAAAAACCTGTCTTTGGAACAGGTATTAAATTGTTAAATAATTATTAATAGGTTATGTTTTTTCGAAACTTTATATAATAATTACTAATATATTTTTATGTTTATATACACTGATTGATAGTTATTGGCATAGATTTAGGTTCAACTTATACTCGTGTTGGAGTATACGTAAATGGAAGTGTTGAAATAATAGCCAATGTCCAGAGTCCGTATGTTGTCTTCACTGATGAAGGATGCCTAGTCAGCGATACGGCAAAAAATCACTACTCAAATTACCCTAGGAATAACATATTTGACATTAAACGATTAATTGATTATTTCTTTAATGATAAAGAAGTTCAACAAGATATTGAACAATTTCCGTTCAAGATTATTGACAAAGTTGATGGTCCTGCCATTCAAGTCACAATAAAAGGTAAAGAAATGACATTTACATTTGAAGAAATTTTTGCCAAAATCCTTGGAAAAATGAAAGAAATTGCCAGATCATATTTAGGAAAGGAAATTACAAAGGCAGTAGTTACAGTTCCAGCTTATTTTAATTATGATCAATTTAAATCCGTGAGGGTTGCTGGAAAAATTGCTGGACTTGATATTCTCAGAATTGTAAATGAAAAGGTAGCGACTGCAATTGCATATGGTTATCATAAATCCGAAGAGGAAGTTCAAATCCTTGTCTACGATCTTGCAGGAGTACTTTTGATGTTTCTCTTATGTCCGTCGATGATGGTATTCTTGCAACATTAGCATCTACTAGCGATATAAATTTTGGAGGTGAAAATTTCAACAACCGAGTCATTGACCATTTCGTCAAACTTTATGAAAAGAAAAATAAGGTAGATATTTCACAAGATTTAAAAGCCATGGATAAATTAAAGCGAGAAGTTGAAAAGTCCAAGCGTATATTATCTTCTCAGATGTCAACTTGTATCAAAATTGAATCATTTCATGAAGGAAAAGATTTTTCTGAAACTTTGACTCGTGCCCAATTTGAAGAACTTAATAATGATCTCTTTCTTAAAACAATAAAATCTGTTGAACAAGTTTTGAAAGATGCAAAGATTAAAAAAAAAGATGTACATGATATTTTACTTGTTGGTGGTTCTACATATATTTCTAAAATTCAACAACTCCTTGAAGAATTTTTTGATGGCAAAAAAAGTTTCCAAAAATATTAATCCTGATGAAGTTGTTGTATATGGTAACACTGTATATGGAAGTTTTTGTAAAGAATATTCATTTGATGGTGTTTATCTTGGTCCTATTGATATTGCCCTTCTTACACTTGGTATTGAAGTAACTGGTGGCGTGATGGCAAAATTGATTTCTCGTGGTATCATAATTCCCGTTAAAATGTCACAAAATTTCACCACCGCTGCGGATAATCAGCATAGTGTATTAATTCAAGTTTACGAAGGTGAACATTCTATTACTAAATACAACAACCTGCTTGGCAAGTTTGAATTAACGGGCATACCACCTGCACCACGAGGTATGCCGCAGATTGAGGTCACATTTGAACTAGATAACGAAGATATACTACACGTATCTGCAGTCGATAAGGGTACAGGTAGATCCGAATCGATTGTAATTTTATACTACAAAATTCGTCATAAAGGAATTACCGAGGAAGCTGAACAATTCGCTGAAGAGGATAAAGTTCAAATTGAACGTATAGGAGCTAGTAATCAAATTGAAAGTTTTGCATATACACTCGAAAATCAAATTTCTGACGAGTCATCTTCACTATTAAAATCTCACGATGATTTGTAAATAATAATATCCAGCCTGAATTAAATTTGGTACAAGTTGAACTAAAAATCCCATTAAAGAAAGAATATAGCAGAAAGTTTATCTACAACGATCATATATACAGTATATGTTATATTATAGGATCACAAAACAATCAGTTGGATAATTGGATAATGACTCTTTAACAAATTCTTACGAAGAAATACTTTTAAAAATTGTAATATTTTCAAAAAAAATGCGTATTTTTTTTTAATATTGCAATATTACTTTTAATATTAATAACGCTATAAACTTTAATCAATGTATAGACTCATCATTAGAATTGCGCGGAATCGATATTTTATGCAGGTCGATATTGGTACACGCATTAATATTATGAACATTGCATTCGAATTCTATTAACTGTTAATATTTTAACTTAACAGTTTTAAATATCTAATTCTAATTTCGAATCTTATCCTTAACTAATTTGAAAAATGAGAAAATAAAAGTTTTTGTGATATACTTGACTATGTCAGAATGCATCCTTTTCGCTGCTATGGAATAATTGCAGACGCAATAAAATAATTTTATATTTTTCATGAATTATAAAAATAAATGATTACAATCTTAAGTATTGTAATACAAAGTTTAATATTATTAAATGCTTTATTTTGTTAGAAAATTTTCATATCAAAAAAAAGCGTTAATAAAATTACAAGTAATCGATTCATCGTCAAAATATTTCTGTTTAATTTCCATCATGTGATCAATTCAAATCACGTGATTACTAGAAAACAAAACACCGGGTTTCTGTAAAGTTTTTCTTACATAATAAAACACCAAACAATATAAATAATATTCCACCAAGCAAAGTTCCTACAGTTATACCAGCAATAGTTGCAGGTGTTAGTGGTATAACAAATTTTGTCTTCCATGTAAATTCATCATTATTACTGATATCAAGTAATAAAATATCACTTTCAATTGAATTATTATAACCTTCTCCTATTAAAAAAATCTGTTAAATTGGTAATCAATTTGAATTAGTTTAGATGTAAAACATTATATTTACCAAATGATATAACCATATATTTTCCAATTATGTTTGCTTTATGATAAATTCTGGCTCTTGGAATTTCACCAGAAATATTTGGAATATTCCATTCAAAGGTATTTATATTTAAAGTATAGAGTGCGTCATTAGGAATAGTGATTTCTGCTACTCCTACTTGTTGTCCCCCTCCAAATATTATTATCTGTTGACCATCCAATCCTATTATAATAAAACGATTAATGATTGAGGTTTAAATTTTATTTATTTAATACATACCAAGTATAGCAGATAAACCATCTCTATTGGAAGGTATTAACCCTGAAGTTTCCTTTGATTGTAATCGCATATTATTCATATTAGTTAAGAATTAACGTTTTGTGTGATAATGACAATAATAAGACATTTAGACTTACTTTTGTACTCCAATTATCATTAATAGTATCATATATATAAACCTAATAATCGAAATGAAATATTTTAATCAATTAATTTAGCAGTATTAAAAAATAATTTAATTATTGATTCAATTACCTCATCTAATGGTAAACTTTCATTTAAAGAATTCATACCGCCTAAATAATTAATATTTATAGTGTAAATTAACAAACATGGCGTAACAAATACATATGTATAAAAATTTTATCTCACCTATATAAATAATGTTTTTATTAGGTAATATAACTGCACCATAATTAATTCTTGGAACAGGTGCATTTAAAGAACTACCTTTTCCCCAACTTAAATTTATCGTATCAAAAATGAGCATATCATTTACAAAACTATCATCTCCTATTAACACTCCACCAAATAAATATATTTTTCCATTATAATCGGTGATAGCTGTTAAGCTTCTTCTCCTAATATAATTTTCTCCAGTCATTTGTGGAACATTCCATGAGTTAGTTTGTGTATCAAACATATAAACTAATGCCATATTTTCAACATTTGTCAAATTTCTTCCTCCATAAAGAATTATTGTTTTATTATTTGTACCACCCTTAACGGATGTAGCACCAATGTATGATGGAACAATATTAATATTTGTTAAATCATGCCATAGTAATGATTGAGTTTTAAATGAAACAGATGTGTCAAGATAAAAAAACTGATTTCCAGCAGTTCCAGCTCCAGCAACGGCATCGACAGAATCATCAAACCCACTTAAGATATATAATTTATTATCAACAAATGTAGCAGTATGAAGGTGTCGGTTTGTTGGTTTGAAGGGTGTCGTTTGACAATTTATTTCAATTAAAAATAAGAATTGAATTAAATTTGATAATATGAAATATATTAAAGAGTTCTTTAACATGATTGTAATTTTACATGTAAAAAAAAAAGATAATAATTTTAATATTTTAATTGTATTTGACTTCTTAAATATGATATTCTTTATGATCGTTCCTATTTTAAATAGGGCGTGTACCTAATTTTTTTTTTTTACCATGTTACACAAACAAATTTAAACTGGTTCTGAGCGCCTTTCAACCAAATTAAGTTTTGTCATTTGTATTTTTTGAATGATACTAAATGCGAAATTCATTTGAGTTCTAGGAATTGATAATTAATTGGCTTCTATTTTGATCCCTAATGGTCTATTGTACAATAAATTTTTAGTACAATAGTTAATCGAAAAATCGAAACTAAGGTCGAAAATCTGTTGAAATTTCATTTTAACTCCGGTCAAAAATTATTTACGTAATCGGAATTAAGATTCTATGGTAAAGTTATAATGCAGGCCATAACTTTTTTTGTAGCTGGAATTTTATTTGTTTGTTAATCGATTTATTAATATAATTTTTATTTTAAGCACTTTTTTTTCCTCCCATTATCCCAGAATATCCCGGGTATCTTGTAAATTTTGAGTACAAAAATTTATACTGCGTAATATATTTTAGTAATTTTACATATTTCTTATTACTAATAAATGAAAAGGATATTATTCGACGATTTTTTAACCTTAAAGATTTTAATTATATAACACACGGGACATAAATTTGTATTAC
This sequence comes from Glomus cerebriforme, assembly GCA_003550305.1. NCBI lineage: Eukaryota > Fungi > Glomeromycota > Glomeromycetes > Glomerales > Glomeraceae > Glomus > Glomus cerebriforme. The sequence continues at coordinate 154,904 of QKYT01000216.1, forward strand.
ATTACAATCAGAAATACAGAACGAAACAACACATTTTTTCTTAGCAAGGTGGAAAGATGTACAAATGTACAAAAAGTACGAAAAATTTTGGATTTTATTGAATAAATAAATAATTGATATAAATAACGAATAAGATTTTTTATATTCATACATCATATTTTACAATCAAATATTACAATAATAGAAAAAACATTATCAAACGTATGTACAGTATATAACGAAATTTACTATCAAATTTTTAAATTTTTTGAAATTTGCTAAAATTTTTAAACAGGGGAAATTAATATTTCAAAAATAATACAAAACAGCGAAATTAATATTTCATTGATTTTTTTTTTTAAACATTCCATTTTTTAAATATAATCTTTCATTATTGGATTTTGAAATTACTACTTTGCTAATTTCTGGATTTTATATTATTATTTGTTCATGATTTCACAATTTCATTTCTAGATATTTGAATAATTTTTTCATTTCCTTACTAATCATAGATATTATTAATTACTTGATGATTATAATTTTGAATTTTTTTTTTCAACATTAATTAATCACTTCACTTACCTGAAATTATGATTTTCATTTTCATGAATGGGACAATGTATTTACTATTCCCAAATTATATCTAGTTTATATATTTAAAATTATATTAAACTGAAGATATAACTTATGACAATTAATATCGCAAAATCTAATATCTAAAAATCAAAATAATTATTAAAAGACAACATCCAAGTAAATTACTCAAAAACTGAGAACCTACCAATAAGCAGGATCGACGTGAGGAAACTGCGGTATTTTTTGTTTATTTTTCCATTTATATAAAAAGACTCCAATGCAACTAAGCAAAAATACTATAATTATACCGACAATAATTGATGTATTATTTAATGAATTATGTGAATATAATGATGGAGGTGAAGAAGGTGAAGATGATGAAGAAGGTGAAGAAGGTGATGGTGGTAATGATGGTATTTGCGCGGTATTATTTGGCTCAGTTATTGTTGCCCATACATATTCATCATTATTAGATATATCAAGCAGTAATATACTACTATCAACTGAATTGTCATAACTTTTCCTATTATGATTAGTTATATATTGTTAAAAATAGTAATCAAATAAAATAATATTATTTAAAATAATATATTTACCATATGATATTATCATAAACTTTCCTTGTAAATTAGCCTGATGCCAAATTCTGGGCTTTGGAATTTTTCCAAAAATTTTTGGAACATACCAATTAAAATTTGTTAGATCTAATACATAAAGTGTAGTATCTAAATATCCAGGATTATTAAACATTCCTCCAAAAATTATAATTCTTTGGCCATCCCAACCTATTAAATTGCAGTTACATATACTGTAATTATTAACATTTAGCATTGTATTGTTTAATTATATTTAATTACATACATACCAAGAACAGTAGAAAAGGCAGCTCTATTAGAAGGGATTTTTCCTGATGTTGTCTAAATTCAATAATAAGAATATTAGGTTGTAATCAAATAAATAAATTATCATATTATTAACTTTTATTAACTTACTTTTGTACTCCAATTATCACCAATTGTATCATATAAATAGACCTTTAGTTGATTTAGAAAGTTCTTAATACAAACTTTTATTTCTTAAAAGCGAAAATTATATTTACAATAATTTGTGGTTATTAAATAATTTACCTCATTTAATGATAAAGCGTCACCTTGAATTATATTTAATGTTTTGGTATCATATAAAGTAAGAGTCGAATCAACACCACCTAAGTAGTAAATGTTCATTTAATAAGCAAACAAAAAATACATGTAAGGAATAAAAATGACATTCACTTACCCATAAAAATGATATTCTTGTTAAGTAAATAATGAGCACCATATAGAATTCTTGGAGTTGGTGCATTCAAAATACTTCCACTTCTCCAAATTTTATTTATTGTATCTAAAATAAGCATATCATTTGCATATGTATTATTAATATCACTATTTCAAGTTTTTCCATTGTTATCACTAATGCCTGTTAGATTAAATTTTCTAATAGCGTTAACTTTTGATATATTTGGAACACTCCACATTTTATTTTGTAAATCAAATGTATAAAGCAATTCCATTGTTATCTCATCTGTAGATCCTCCGTACAAAAATAATTCATCGTTCTTTGCACCACCTTTAACTGATGCTGCACCCCAATGCGGTGGTGGAAACGATATAAACGTATTAATATTTGTTAAGTCTTGCAATATTGCTTTTTGAGTATTAATTAGAGCAGAAACATCAAGATAAAAGAATTCTTTTCCAACAGGTTGGTCGTTTGCATCTTTTCCTCCTATAATATACAATTTATTGTCAATAAGTGTAGCAGTATGTCCATATGATACGCTTGGATTAAAAGGGTTCATTTGACAATTTACTTCAACGGCTAACACTTGAAGCAAAATCCATAACATAAAACATACTAAAGAACTATATGACATGATGGAAGATAAATATATTTTTTTTAAAAAAAAAATTAAAATGTTTATAATTCATCAAACGATTGACTTGTTACACAAATTCAAATTCGTACAAATAAAGAATGATTGTTTCTAGAAATCAGGTTCTGAGCGCCCTTCAACCAAATTGAGATTGTGCTTTCCATAAGTCAATCATATCAATCATGTACGTTATACGTCGTAACGTTTGACAGATAACATTTTGTATTGACTGATTGATAATGTCTCCCAATGTTTTTTTTGGGTGAAATTTACTATAAATAGAATCATTACCTTTCACTCATTTTGATTGATAATAATTTAAAATAAGTCTTGTTTCTAATAATTTATTGTTTGATCGTCTTAAAGAATAAAGTTTTAAGGTTTCGCAAGAAAGTTTTTCATGTTACAAAATATAAATCTTATTAAAACAATAAGTAATTTTTTAAATAGATTTTAGATCCAGAACATTATTCAAATTTAACAAACAACAATCTTAAAAAAAAATTACAAATTCTGTATGTACAAAATTTGATCAAGCAATAACAGAAAGTTGGCATTATAAATAACTTTATTAACTTTATTTATATAATTACAAATAGAAAAAAAAAATAGAACTAGTTCCTCAAAGTGCAATTGACTTTGCGATCACGTGATAGTGACGTCATTTGGATTCGGAGTTACGGAGTTATGGGCGTTTCATGTATTATTGTGCAATGAAAATTTGTGATTATGATACTTCTTATTAAACAAATTAAGAAAAAAAGAACTACACAATATTTATTTATTTCCGATGCGGATTCATGTATTATTTATTTTTTATCTTATTTTGTAACAAGTGGAATTAAAGAAATATAATGTCGTCTCAAGGCTATGGTCGATATAAAAAATGGGATGAGTCTAATGAATTATTTTAAAGAAACTTTAACCAATCGGACGAGTGGAAACGAATAAATTTATAATTTCATTCAAGAATGCAATTAAAAATAAGAAAAAAAAATGAATGACACTATTTAGCATAATAAATCTTCCAAGTCATATTTAGTATTAATAATTTATTGTAATGTGCACATTTTAATAAAGACATTGATTAGGAAAATAAAAAAATGTACATGGGTTTAACCTATATTAAAATTAAGTAATCTATCTAGAAGAATAGATTTTATAAAATTTATTTGTTAATTCAATTCATGTCCTTAAATTGTACATTAACAAATACCTTTTATTTTTGCTTGATTTGGCTTTGTCCGCTTTGGTTTAGTTTAAGTTTTCCATCTTACTCACCCTTCTTTCATGCGCTGATTGTTTTGCCGTCGGCGTTGATCGAGCAAGGATTTAAGACTACGTCATGTCCTTTTGTGGAATTTTGCGATTCTATGAAACGGGATTAAAATCTATCATACTAATTTAAAATGATATCATAACTGATAGATCCATCATACAGATTTTTCTTATCAGCAGCGAAAGTTCTTTAATTGTTAAGATCCTATCTCTTTCAGTATTTCTTGTGTCCTTTTATTTAGGCACATTGGTCATACACAAGAAGATATCCTCAGGTTATATAATTAATTTTATGGTTCCATTAATTATTTTTATATTAATACATTTATTAATTTGATAAGTATAGTTCAAAAAAATTAGCTCATTTGGTTAGGCCACCTAAATATTCAGAAGAATGTTTTAGCATTATTGTATTATAAATATAAAATTTGCGACTTGTTTCAAAATTCAAATAACTTTTTTTGACTTGTTCTCACATTAAATTTTTTGAAGATTATCCAATACTCTTATTCAGTGATTTGTATAATTGTATTAGAATATTGAAATCTTTCAATTCTTTAAATTCAATAAAAATTTTTATATTTGGTATTATAAAAATAAACATTGGAAAATTAGAAAAATTGGAATTAAAAGAAAATGTTATGTAAAATTCAAAACTATAAAAATGAAATGTGTCAAAATTTGTTTTATATTTAAATTTATGTATACCTGAAGCTGAAAGTGCACCATCATATAAAAAAAAATAAAAGTTAGACATAGTCTGCTCTACACCTTCTAGTTATGGTTAGAAGTTATACGATCACAAATTCATAAACTGCATAAACTGTCACGTTGACAGATTTGTAATTTCTTTTTGCAACAATAATAAAGGTGGCTAAAGCTAAAAAGTGTAATATCATAAATTGATATTCATGATAATATTTACTTTATCTTGTTTGGAAGTCATTTAATATTAGAAAAAATTATTTTAAGATGAGTAAAATTATTTTCAAATGTAATCAACCGGATACCGGACTTTTTAATAGTTTAATATTAACACGAAATTCAAAAGAATTTTGATGTAATAATTTATTATTTAAGCTATAAATACTACTTTGTGGGGTCATGAATATTTTTTTCTTAATTTATTTTTTTCTCTTCTTTTCAAGAATGATTCTGATAAAATCTTTTTCCGGGAAGCCAAATTGACGACTTTTTTTAAGAATATTAAAAGTGTTAAGTTTCTTTATTTTCTTTATCTTTTTTTTGAATATAATGTACTAACTATATTTTTTTGCTTCTAGTCTTAATTTCGGCATACTGCATTCTTCCAGGATGAATTCTTCTAGAGACATATAGTAGATTTCAGTATCAGTACTAAAGTTCATAGAGTTTGGATCATTTTTTTAAAATTTTACTTACATCCTTTTTTTCTTCCCATAAGTTTTTCCCAAGAATGAATTTGGTAAAATTCTTCTTCCAGATAATAAAATCAGTTGGTTTTATTAAAAACAGATTTCAGCAAGGTTAGTGTTTTAAATTATGTTTTTTATATTTCTTTTCTTTTAAAAAAAAATTATTAGCTTACATATTTTTTTTCTTCTAGATTGGCTTTCCAAGAATGACTTTGACAGAATTCTTTTTTCCAAAATAGCAAATTCAACAAGATACTACTAGAGGACACAGATTTTAGTAAGTATAGATTTTGGATTGTCTTTTTTTTTATCACATCTTTTTTTTTTGAATTAGCCAAAATAATCTTGCATACCTAAACATTATGTTAATTTTTTTCTCTAGTAAAAGAATTTGAATTTTTCAACTGCGAATTTTTTTTGTTTTGTATTCAGATTAGAATATAAATGTATTAATAAAGAGAATAATCCTCAACAATTGTAAGAAAAAAAATTGAAATAATGAAATTGTTTTAAAAAATAATATACAAAAAGATAGATTTTCTTCGTCTGTCTCTAATATTTTATCCGAATAATATGTGGTATCATCAAATATTATTTTGATATCTTTTTTGTATGAGTTTTCCATTAAATCCCTTAGTTAGGAGTACATTAATATCTTATCATCGGTATTAAATATATGTACTGTATGATTCCACATTTGCGCCTTTCTTTTTTCTTGAATCAATATGATATACCAGAAATGGAAGAAAATCTGGGATACTATAAGGATATGTTTAAACCATATCTTCAGGAGTTAATCCATGCCTTCTTAAAATAATTGGTTTGGAGGAAAAAATAATTGAAGTAACAAATTTAATTTATTCAAAAATCAATATTTTTTTTAATTATATTCTTCATTCAATTATTGGGAAATATCCAATAAAGAAGTAAAAAATTGATTGCCTATAAAAGAATAAAAAAATTCAAAATGAATTTACTAAAAAATTAGTTTTTTTAAAAGAATATTTATACATACAAAATCCAAGAATATTTTATATGCAATGAGATATTATTGGATTTAATATTCTAAGAAAGTATGCAGCTGTTTCTGGATAGTTTTGAAAATCTAAGCAAAGGCAAGCACCTTACTGCATTTTTTTTTCTAAATCCTTGCAAAGCAGTAATCCATATAGCTACCTATTGCTTTAAATAATTTACAAAATTTTTCCCTGTTTTTGATTTATAATTTATTAAAGATTATTAGAAAATTATGGTAATCCAAGCAGTGCCAATACAAATAGAGAATCAAAGATAAACCCAGTGAGAAACTATGCAGACTGGTTGCAAGATAGAAGGAATATGAGTAATAGAGTTGAAGAATATGAAATTTGCTATTTTTTTTTTGCCATTTGCCAGCAATAGATAGTAAAAATATTAAAAGAAAGCTTTTTAAGACTATAATATTTTGAACAAATATATATTCAAAACAAGTAAAGTGGGTTCAATTTTTGTCTTTATATATTTATTAATACCTAAATTCTGATTGATCAAGCTTATGGTTACATAATTAAATTATCATATGATGTAAAATTAAAATAATATAACATATTTGTACAATAATGAGAAAAAATTAAATAAATAAATTTTCTTTTGTAATATTTACAATATTTGTTGATAATAGAGAATCATAATGTAAATTGCTTCATTTTTTTATATTGTTAAAAAATTTGATAGTTCAATAATTTTATAATTTAAATCTTATCAGAATAAGAATTTTTCCTAAATTCAATATGAGAGAATTAGATATACAGTAAATAAACCTAATAGTTGAATTTTTTTGAATTTCTAAAAAAAATTATATACTTTTATTTCTGATTTTTTTTTGCAACAATATATATATTTATTTCAATAAATGTTGGGAATATGTAAAAATAGTATAACATCACCTGAATAATAAATTTACATTTATCACTAAATTTTCAAGAGATCTGATGACCATCACAGATAAAAAATATTAAATTTATGTTAAGTATTTAATGTAAATTTGATGTTCAAAGTATTTGATTACTGTATGGTAGAATTAGATTAACATTTGATAAGTCTAGCCATGGTAATTTTTAAGTATTAAATGCAATAGAAAAATAAAAATAAAAAAATTCTTTCTGGCTAATTTGCTATCTATTGTTAATAAATGGGGACATCTGCAGGGCTTGAACCGATCACGTGATTTTGATAATCACATACTCATGAGTCTAACCATTTGGTATAAATTTAATATTTTTGCATTGTCTTTTATTTTAAAAAAAATTATTTTTCATTAATTGTTTTTATTAAATAAAATGGAATATGGCATTTATTTTAATAATGATAATGCAAATAATAATATTTTAGCTATTTTAGAAGAAGTTGATAATACATGTTTACTATAACAAAACAAAGAATTAAACTGCAAGAGTTTTTCCTAAAAATTGAAGTTTATTTAGTTAGAATATTATACTATTAGTTTATTCAGTAGTCATTTATTCATAAGAAATGACCAAAGAATTGAGAGTTTATATCAGTTTTAATAGGTGTAATTTATTTATTTTATTGGTTTAGTGGTATAGATTAATACAGTTGATACAGAACAAAGGTGGAAAAACCTTGTATTTATACCTTTTGAGGCAATACAAACTATTTTAATGATGTCATCACAATTGCTTTCTTTCATATATATATTTCTGTCTTTCTTTACATTCCCTCCTTTTTTTTATATTTCCTTTTTCTAACATTTCTTATCATGTAATTCTATCATTACTGTGCCATCTAATTATATGTGATTGCTTAATTAACTATTTATCTAATAAATAACTATATAATTAAATAATACATGCTTACATCCTAAACTAACTTATAAATATTAGAAATTGTTCTCATTGATTACTGATATTACAATGCTTAATTTTCTCAATTTTCAATCTAAACCTACAAAAAAAGGAGTAACATTCAGTTAGATTATTTCTAAAAAAAAGAGAAAAAATGAAGTTTATAACAAATAAATATTATGAAATTACATTTTAATTTCACAATCTTTTAAAATCTAAACTTAAAAATTTCATAAAAAAACTTTCTGCTTTTCAATTTTAGTATCAAACTGAAAATAAACTTGCAAAAAAAAAGAAAAACATTAATTAAAAAAAAAAAAAAATAAAATAAAAAAATAAAAAAATGGCAAGTTTAATAAAACTTACTATTTTTTATTTCAATACTGAACCAAAGCAAAGCCTACAAAAAAAAAGAAAAAGAAATGTTAACAAATATAAATTAAAAAAAAACTACCATTTCCTATTCTAATTTTTAGTGATCATTTGAAAACATTAGAAAATGTTATTTTTCAACTAAAAAAAAATTATAAAAAAGTGATTAATATGATAATTGTTAATTGATAAAAATCAACTGCAGCAGCAGCAGCAGTTTAACTAAAGCTGCACAGTTTATTTTAGTTATAAACTATACTTAATTAGTATTTCAGTTTATAAGTCATGTTTTGTAATTTTCTTTTTTTTTAAAAAAATAAAAATTCTAATTACACTACTAAGAGATTAGATGACTGACCCTATAAGAAAACTGTATACAGAATTGATACATTTTTATATTCAGAAAAAACGTATAATGTATTCTGAAAATCTGTATCATAT
>QKYT01000217.1:7207-18662 GCA_003550305.1 Glomus cerebriforme
ATCAACTTTTTCAACAGAGTTGACTAAATGTTTGCACAAAAAAAAATGGCTTTTAATATATGCAGGACATGAACATATCCATTTAGCTAGATCTGTTAAATATTTGTCATTCATTTGTGCAGTTTTTTTTTCATGCTACTTCCATTCTTTTTTAAAATCTTTTATTATATGATGACCAATTTCATGTTCATTATTGATACATTGTCTTCTAAAATAGCATCATAAAAAGATGATAATTCAATATTAAAAGTTAGATGTAACTCTTCATTTAAATTCATTGACATTTTCTAATGAAAATAAAGAGTTGTATACAGTTTCAGTAATATCCAAATATCTAATTATATCAGACTGTAACTTAGTTTTTTTTGAACGAGTAGTCTTAATTTTATCTCGACAATGTAAGCACTTTTTAGAGCAATACCTGAAACTCTTCATAATTTTGAAGAACATGACATCCTTTACAAATTTTATTTTGTTGACATAATTAAATATAAAGGTTTATTTGTTAAGATATTGATTGATAACAAGAAAAAAAAATTAAAAACATTATGCCACGTATCAACGTATCATACATTTAATGGATGATCAAATTAAAAGTACCAAAAGTTGCTATCTAAAATCATGTGTTACCTGGCAGATCAAAACTGGCTACCATTTTTTGGTGGTAATGCTAGGGTGGTTTTTGTCATATAAACATGTCACATGTTATATAATTTACATGACAATTAGCTATGTAACATGATTATAGATCATTTGCTATTTGTCATATTATAACTAATTAAAATTAACCAAGTGATTAAATTTTGAAAAAAATGCCAATGCCACACAATTTTTGAAACTTTTTTAGTTTAGTTTCTAATTCAAATAACAAAATCCAATGCAAAAATAGTATGCATTTTTGTAGTTCAAAATATGGAAGGGTTCAAGCAGCAGCATTAATATTTGGGTATTATACAACTAATAAAGCTAATTTATATCATAACCATTTAGCAAATTATACCCATTTTAAAAATGCATATACTAGTAAAGAAGTAGAAGAAATCTTATTCATGTTAGTATCAGAAGATAAATGAAAGTTAAATGAGTTAAGTACATAATAATACTAATATAATTTCATAATAATAATATATGTAATTATAAAACGCTATTCTAACTTTTTTTTTATAATAAAGATATTGATAATGACAATATTCCTCCTCCTTCTAAATATCATAAATATTTTAATTCAACTATATCTAATATGGCATCACAATCAACTTTAACTAATTGGTATAATAGACCTTTCTCTCAAAAAGATATACCTACATTTGAATTATTAATGATTATAATGTGTGTTTCAAATGGCCTTTCATTTTCTTTCATGGAAAATGAAGAAATTTAAGAATTATTCAACTTTATTGCTCCTGGATTTAAGCTTCCAAGTCATAAAAAACTTGGTGACAAACTCTTATTAAAACATCAGAAAATCTTCAAGAAAATATACTTAAAATAGCACAATCAGATGAAAATGGATTAAATGCCACTTTTGATAAATGGACAAATATAAAGCAGAAAAATATTTGGGAAGTTGTATTGATTACTTCAAAAGGGGATGTCTAAAACCATGTTTGATTACATGATTTGAAATAACTTAAATGTTAACTAGGAAGGTATCATATTGAAGTTAAGAAATTACTACCACTACCACCTAATTTTTATAATAAGTAAATATTTTTTTATTTTTTTTTTTAGTTAATGTTAGTTATTATAATTTATTTTTAAAAATATTTTTTTTTTTTATTTTTTAATTCTTATATATTATGTAAAGTTATATTTATGGGATCAATTTCAGATCAGGCTGCAGATTTCGGTAATAAGTATTTGAATTTTTTTCCGTCTTTTTGATTATTATTTTTTTTAAGCATTAATTGATTATTAATAAATTATTCATTTTTTTGAGTTAAGTCAGGATTCTTAGACAATATGCATACTATGGCAAATCGGAAGAAGTCTTTTTTTTCTCTTTCTTTCATCGGTAGGTATAGGATTTTTCTTTTTCTTTTTTTTCCTTTTTTTTCCTTAGCAATAATTGATTAATTAATTATCTTTCTTTTTTTAAATCTCTTTTTTTACATTTTTTAGGTTCAGTCAGGATGTATGGATGATATTGAAGTTGTCTGAATGGACATACTTGCAATTAATTGGCAAGTATCAATTTTTTTCCTCCTTTTTTCTTTTTTTTTTCTTTAATGATAATCAATTATCACTAATCAATTATTTATTTCTTTTTTTTTCATTTTTTAGGTTCAGTCAGGGATTTATGGATGATCTGAATTCATTAGTTTGACATACTTGCAGTAAATTGGCAAGTATCAGATTTTTCTATTTCTATTTCTTTTTTCTTTCTTAACAATATTTGATTACTAACTAATCAAGTATTTTTCTTTTTTTTCATAATTTAGATTCAGTTAAAACCCTTTTTTTTGTCTTTTAAATTTGATCTAAAATATATGGATAATTCCAAAGTAATCTTGGATTATCTGGATAGATCCATTAGGTTATCTGGATGATGTAATATCTGTCCTTCAGATATCCTTTATTAAATGGATCCAATGGATTCAGATAATGAATGACAGATTATTCATGGATTGCAACACTACCCAATTGGAATGGACCAGTTCGTTATCTTGTGGCAAATGCAGGTGGTGAATTTATTTTATTTATATTTTTTATTGTTTTACTTTATTTTTTATATAATACATTTTATACTAAATAAATAAAATTAAAATTTATTAAAAAATAATAGGGTCACCTGGCAGCGACGCAGTCGCCACACCTACAACTTCTCTAGTTTTAATTTTAAAATCAAACACATGATTTTCATTTTTCAAAAGCATGTGATTGATGACAAAAACGGATAAGAGGTTGCATGATTTTGAAAGTTACATTGAATACTGTAAACTGATACAAAAATTTGTTGGCATAAATAAAGAATTTTATATGTCAAATATCCTAACTTTGTAATATTATGGATTCGTAAAAAACTTTTTTCATTTTAGTAAATACCAAAATAAGCAAAAATATCTCAGTGACGATGTATTTAAACAAATAACAAAAATTATTAATTGATATGATAAATTAATATTAGATGAAGAATTAAAAGAAAATTATAAAAAATATGGTTTATGTAGACAATGCAAATAACCTACTGAATATTATTGGTGTAATGTATGTAATACAAAACATTTTCAACAAAATTTCAAAAATTGGACTAGTGGTAATGATTATATTGACAAATTTATTCAAGATACTCAGCTTTCAGCAACTAGTTATAATAAAGTATTAGAATGGATACCTTATGATAGATTTTATGATATTGAATATATTGCAAAGGTGGGTTTGACAAAGTGTATAAAGCAAATTAAGCAAATTGGTTTGATGGAGAAATACTTAATTGGGATAATAAAAATCAAAATTGGAAATGATATGAATCCAATCAGTTTGTAGCACTGAAAAGTTTAAATAATTCAAAAAAAATATTACATTAGAATTTATCGATGAGGTATAATTAATTTACCATTTAATGAAATTTTGAAATATTATTTTTACTAATGTATTTTTTATTAAATATTATATTTTAGATTTCATTACATCATAAAATTTATATTGGAGATGATTATTCTTCTATTATTAGACTTTATGGAATAACTCAAGATCCAGACACAAAAAATTATATGATAGTTTTGGATTATGCAGAAAATGGAAGTTTACAAAATTATTTAAATAAAAGTTATAATGAATTAAATTAGATAAATAAGATTTTTGATTTATATTATATTGCGTATGGGCTTAATGAAATTCATGAGAATAATTTAATTCATTGAGATTTACATATTGGAAATATACTTCATACAGGTTCTACACGTATAACTGTATAACTGATATGAGATTATGCAAACTAGCAGATTATAATGCATTAGAAAATACAAAAAAAAGTGTTTATGGTGTTTTCCCCTGAAATTTTAGGAGAACAAAATTATACCAAAGCTGCTGATATTTATAGTTTTGGCATAATTATGTATGAAACAATTTCTGGATTACCTCCTTACCATGATGTAAGCCATGATAATAATTTCACATTAAAAATCTGCCAAGGACTTAGACCAACGTTTAATATTAAAGTATCCCAATTGATTTACATTTAATTAAACGTTGTTTAGATACAAATCCATTAAATCATCCATCAGCAAGTAAAGTCAAAAATATTTTATATCAATGGTGGGATGAACTTTATGGTAGAAGGAACATTAGTTTGTAATTTATTATTGATTTCATCTGCTTCTTTAATTTGTTTGAATATTTCTGCTTTTTTCTTATTTTTATCATATGAAACACATTCAGAAGCTATTTATACAAGTAGATTACTTAATTTTAATAATCTTCCTGAATTAAAAAATTCAGATGATTATTATAAACAATATGATAATATTATAAACACGGAATTCTCAGGTAATTAAATTTTATTTTGTTTGAAAAATATTAAAAAGTCTAATAAATTTTATTTTATTTGATAAAAACTCAACAAATTGATATTTCTCAATTGAAAATTAACTTTACTAATGTTAAATTAAATTTTGTTTATGCTGATATAATTATTGTTAATTTTATAATTCTATTTTTTTTTTTAGATCAAAACAATGAATCTAAAAGAATTTAGTTTTAATTTATATTTTTTTTTAAAATTTTTTCCAAAATTATAATTATTTCATATGAAATTCGGAAGTATAATTTAAAAATAAAATTTATTTATTTTTATTAAACTTTTTTTTTTTAAAAAAAAAAATCATTAAAGAATAATATTTTTATGATATATCTAACTTCCAGTTCACAAATTTTCTGTTTTTCGTTAAAAGAATAAATATTTGGTTTATTCATTTTACTTTCCTAAGTGTTGTAATTGATTTTACTTCTATATTTCAGTTTTCAAATATACCTCTACTAACTATAATTTTCTTCAAATTGTTAGTAATAAGTGCGCCATAAGAAAATTTACTCCTGTCACTTGATGTACAAAGAAATTTTGTAAATAAAATTTTAAATTTGTACAAGAAGTACAAATAAAATATCATTTACCACACTTTTCATACTTCCATAATGTTTACTTATATTGTCAAAGAAAAATATTTCTGAATTCATTTATTCAATAGAAGAAACTATTTTTTTCGGGTGCTGTCCAAAATCCCAAAACTCAAAATCCCGAAATTGGCCCGCATTAAAGCTTTAATACCGCCCGGAATTAAGTTTCGGGATTTTTTTCAGAAGTTTAATAAATCACAAATTATAATTTTGGGCAGTATTAAAGCTTAATGCGGGGAAATTTTTTGGGATTTCATACCATACCCATTTTTTCACTAAATTCAAATCTCATAAAATATGACTCTAACAATATTCAAAAAAATTATTACAAGAATTAAATATATTTCTTTTAAATATGGATATTATAAAAGATTATGTGGATGAATTAAATGAATTTATCAATAATTTTATCCGGATCATCTGTCGGATCATAGTCATTGGAAATGTTACTTTTTATAATAATATTAATCCAACCACTTTATTTTATAATTAATTGTCGAATTTCCAACATACTACGTTTACATAAATTACAAAATTTATTGGTCTATCAATATCAATTTCTATAATTACTCTTTTTATATTACACACAAAACCACCTTAAAGGATGAGTTTTCTTCGAGATTGAAGTTGAAGAAAAGAGAAAATATTAATTTATTTCAAATATTATAATGTTCATTCCGATTTTCATATTGAAGTTTTGTTAAAAGAAAATTTTAATATAAACCTTTTTTACAATATGTAATCTTTGTTAGTTTGTTATTAGTTGGGATTTATATTTTTTTACGAATTATAAGTTTTATACCCTAAAGTTATATTACAAAATAAAATTGTGCATTAATTAACATGTTTTTTTATAATATAAGTTGAATATAAGCAATTTTTCATTTTATTAATTTAATTATTTGTAAAAATTTGAATTTTATAAAATGTCATGATAATGAAAAGAACTTCTGGAAAGGAAATCTTCCACCTGTTTATCTTAATTTATTTACGAAATTAAATCCAATTTTTTTTAAAAATGATATAATTTATAATAACATCTATTATCAAATGGTAAATTTTTATTTTTTTTTGTAAAAAAAAGTCATGCGACCTACTTGATCAATTTACTATTTATTATCCTGCGCCATAATAGTTTTCTTAGGGTTGATAAAGTTGACCTGGTTAGCCATTAAGTATCCTCCCAACTAATATATCAATATTAAATTTTTTGCCATTTATTTATTAACAGTTAATTTAAACACAAAAATAAAAATTCTATATAATGGCACATGACATTCGTGGCAGTGTAAATTAAATTTGTAACGGTATACCAGAAAAGGTATCTCTTTGGCTTATGCGTATTATATTATGTTGCACTAATTAAATTACAGGTTAATCTGTGCACTGCCATAAACTTAGAAAAAAATAGATTCTATTTTACATCATTACATTTTATGTAATCTTTCTTTTTCTTCCTTTATAGATGTATTATATTTTATTTATCAAAAAATAATCTACTTTTTTTTGTTTATTTATGATTTATCATCTATATTGATTTTTATAAATTTTTTCTGTTTATTCATGATTTATCATCTAAATTGTTTTTTATAATTTTTATTTTTTATTTTTTTTTTAGTTATACTATAATTTTGTGATAGTTAAAACATGGCTTTGAAAGATGAGGCTGATTTATATTATGCAAAGAGATTTTATTAACTACTATTTTTAATAAATAAAGCTTATGGAAATTTTCTTCTTTTCTTTTCACAAAAAAAAAAGTATATTTTCCTGAACTGAAAAAAATTTTCAATACTTTAAACGTAATAGAAAACAAAAACGCTTTAATCTAACTATTTTGTACATTTTTTTATTGATCCAATTCCATCAACACATGATCATCACCAATTTGTAAACTCCGAAAATGTCAATTATTATTATTGTTAAGACCACAATAACAGACAGGATTGCCAAAGAAATGTAAAATTTTTTAAAAAAAAAAATAAAAAATGAGTAATAACAATGGTAACAATATTAACTTCTCAGAGGTGGGAGAAGTTGAGATAGTTAATATTGGAAGGGAAGGAATTTCTTATAGCGAGTTGAAAATGTTACAAATTTTGTTGGCAATTCCATTAATTGTGAAGCTTGCAGTACCTTCTGTTAAAAATCTGGAACATGCAAACTTCAAGTGACTTATGCCAATCATCTTAAAGTTACAACACAATGAAATTAATCAATTACTTTATTAGTTATGCTGCAAATCCAGTTAACCAACAAGATATCATTACAATTAGTGAAGAATATATGAAGTTGAATGTGAACTACTATAGATTAATTAATAGAAGTTAGTAGTCATAATAATGTGAAGGAAATATGGTCAGTTAAAGATGGAAATTCATTAATAGAAAACATCATGTTATTCTCAGTGGCATCTAAAAGAAATTGGTAATAATGAAGTCTGGCACCATCTTTTTTGTGACCTGACAATAAAAAAGCCAGACAACCCCTATCCTGAAGTAATTCTTGAAATTATAGCAACAGGATCTGTCTCTACATTTATAAAACATTTTGATCGAGTAATAAAATATGCTGACCAACTTTGTCCTGAGAAAGTTTTTGCTGTACCCTAGTAGTGAGGAGAATATTTTATTTTGTATTTAGTTTATTTAATTTGTATATACAGTATTTAAACATTTTATACATAATAAAGAGTTATCATTTGCAAAAAAAAAAAAAAAAATTTGACACCTTGCTGGGGAAATTAATCTCATATTTCCTTTTTCAACATCTTCTCACATAATCTTCTATCATGAATAATAAAAATAATAATCATAATAACTTTAATAATCAAAAAAGTAACAATATCTCTCCCCTTCCTTTACCATTGTCTCCTCCTTCCCCTGCTTTCCGTATAATGACCTTAACGTTCAAGGCCTTAATTCTAAATTGAAACAACATCAATTAATCCACATGATGGATTTACAAAACATATCTATTTTAGGCCTTTCTGAATCCAAGCTTTCAAACAATACTGCTCCTTATGTTTACAAAAAATCTTTACAATATAAAGCTTATTTCAACAACCAAGATACTAATATCAATGGATCTGGAGTAGGCTTGATAGTCCATAAAAACATTGATAAATATGTGCATAAATCCTTTGGTTATAAAGGACGCATCATTTATATTGATCTTTTTATGAAAGAACATATTAAATTTTGTATTATTCAGATTTATTTTCACGCTAATACTACTGGTAACTGAACAGATATTGAAGACATATATAAAAAACTTTTATTTATATTGGAAGATGCTCTCAACCAAAATTACAATATCATCTATTACAAATTTATCTTCTAATTTTATTTCGATATTAATTGACAATTCTTCTCTTAAAAATGAACTTTTTAATTTACAAACTCAATTATCCTCTTTTCAGGTTTTGGACTTTTATACTGATGGATCCTTAATAAATCCTTCTTCTTTTCAATATTCAATGACTTGTGGTTTTATACAGACAAATTCTTTTGCTCCTAATGTTCAATTTTCTACTAAAATCTCTAATTGGCCTTCTGCATTTCATGCAGAACTTGCTGCTGTAGTTCTTGCAGTTTTTGTTTCTCCTCCTTCTTCTACAATTACAATATTTACTGATAGCGCTTCTATTGAACAACATTTTCAATATTTGTGTTCTCTTTCACCTTTTTCTTATAGAAACATTTTTAAACAAAAATCTTTACCATTACTTTGGTCGATTCTATTCCATTTATTATCTGAAAACAATATTTCTTTATCCTTTAAAAAAGTGCAAGCTCATGCATCTGATCCCTTTAATAATTCGGTAGATGCTTTTATTAAAAACGCATATTCTTCTTTAACTTATATTGCATTTTTACCAGAAAATTTATTTATTCATTCTATTGTTCCTAAATGGAATAATATTCTTATTGATACACACTTATGTAAATTTTTGACACAAATTTCAAATTGTAAAAATTTTAAATCCTTTATTAATTTACACTGTAACTTCAAATATCATAACCATATTTCTGAAATTGATTGGGCCACTACCTTTCAATATTTTGATTCAGATTCTGATACTAAATCTATTACATCTTTTACCTCTTCTTACAAAAGTCACACAAAATCAAAATTCTTCTTGAAGAATTACCTACGATTGAATATATAAAAAAAGCTTGTCCAGACCTTTTCACTAATTGGTTTTGTCCTTTATGTACTAGTAATGTTTTAAATAATAATAATCATCACATTAAAAATTTTTCCCATATTTTCCACTGTTCTTATAATTCTAGAAAATTTTTTAATTTAATTAATGATAACAAACAATTTCTTTTACAACTTTTACAATATAACAAATCTTCCTTTTTACCTTCTATTTTTGATATTAATTCTTTATCTTTTATTTGGTCATTTTCTTCTAGCTTTGAGTTAAATTTTATAGATTTAGTTAAAGGTATTATTCTGAAGGTTTTATTTAATTTTATTTTTTCTTTTGTTAAAAATAGAAATATTTCTTTAGATATTTTGTTTCAATTTTATAATCATATTTACATAGATTTTATGGAATCTGTTTGGATTTCATGATGTGATCAATAATTACAATTAGAACATAGTCACAATATAGATAGAAAACAAAAATTTATTCGTCACAATAGCTCAAACCCAAGATTCAATTCTTCTTTTTCATCAAGTAGTTCTTCTAATGTTCCTCTTTTATTAGATCAAAATAGTTTATGTAATTCTATTTACTTTGGTGTGAATTATTTGGATTTTTGGTACAGGATTAACTATATTATAATTTTAATTAGACTTAGGTTTATTTAGGGTTATGATAAGGTTGGCTTCGTCGGGTGTAGTGACTTTTCATGTGACATTAGTTACATGTAAATCACATGACTTTGATGTTATTCTTTTTTCCTTTGTAATTTTTGTAATTTGTTTTATATATAATTACTCTTAATAAAATTGAATACAATCATTGTTATGTTAAAAAAAAAAAATTGACACCTTGAAATTTCTAATAACATCAAAAAATTTTAGTATCATTTGTATTACCTAACTTCCTTGTCAAATATCCTAATTTTGTAATATTATGAAGCAAAAATATCTCAGTGACGATGTATTTGAACAAATAAAAGATTTTAATTGTTACAATTTAACTGAAGGACAAAAATTATTAATTGATAAATTAATATTAAATGAAGAATTAAAAGAAAATTATAATAAATATGTTTATGTAGAGAATGCAAACAACCTAATACTGGTGTTAGGTGGTATCAGTCATATAATGCTAAACATTTTTAACAAAATCTCAAAAATTGGACTAGTGAAAATTCTGGCATTGATGAAATAATCCAACAATCTCAGCTTTATGCAAGAGATAGTCTTAAAAAATTAGAATGGATTGAATATGATAATTTTAAGAATGTTGAATATATTACAAAGGGAGGTTTTGGAACAATATATAAAGCATTCAATGAGGAAGAAAATATATTTTGTTAAAATTATAAAACTAATCAATAGGATAGATGTGATAAAAATAGGACTGTTGCTCTAAAAAGTCTAAATAATTCAAAAGATATAAAAATGGAATTTTTAAATGAGGTAAATAATATTTTTAATGTGTAATTTTATTCAATATTTAAAATGGAAACTAACTGATTATTATGATTTTTAAATCACACTTGAAAATGAATAATTCCACTGATATTATTAAAATTTATGGCATTACTAAAGAATCTAAAACAAGTGATTTTATGATGGTAATGAAATATGCAGAAAATGGTAATTTAAGACAAAGATTAAACAGAGATTTCAAATCATGATAAATTTTGAGCTCTAGGAAATATTTCATGTGGTCTTAGGGATATTCATATAGAGGGATGCTAATAATACTTATTTTAGTATAGAGGCCTGCAACGGGCTGGGTCCGGGCTCAAAACCCGGCCCAGACCCGGCCCAGAATCTGGGTCCGGGCTGGCAAATATTATATAAATTAACCTGGGCCGGGTCCGGGCCGGCATTAAATTTTTATAAAATTTCCGGGCCGGACCCAGGTTCAGGATGTAAACCCAGATTTTCATAATTTATTAATTTCGGCCAAAATTTTCAATTAATTCTAGCCGAAATTAGATTAGATAAAAAATTAAACAATTTTGGCCAAATTTACCAGCCGATTTTATTTTGTAATTTAATTTTTTTATGTTAATTTAAATAAAATTATTTATTACTTTTGTAAAGATAATTAAATGATTTTATATTTTAGGATAGTCAGTAATGCAAGATTTACCTAATACTTTTAAAATTTAAAACACTAATCAAATAAGTCAAAAATCAG
>QKYT01000217.1:29387-43233 GCA_003550305.1 Glomus cerebriforme
TTAACAAAAAAGTATCCATTAACCTATATTAATAATAAAATAAAATTAGCCCATGTGAACGTATAATAATAATCTATTTTGTTATTATTCCTTTTTTTTCAAACAGAAACGAATTTTGTTACACATATTCCAAGCTAAGTAAATATAATATTTACCCTGATAAAGTACTTGTTCTTAAGTTGCTTATCGAAGCAGTTACAAAAGTAAGGTCTTCTCAAATGCTTAAACATAAAAGACTAAAGTTGAAGTGATAAATAGCAGAATATTTAACCCTAAAGACTAAAGCCAAAGTGAGAAGTAGAAACTAAATAACGGAAGAACCAAACCTAAAGACTAAGAAGTAAAATTAAAGGATAAAGAGCCTAAAACTGAAGTGAGAAGTAGGGCTAAAAAATAGTAAGTCCAAACCACAAAAACTAAAGTTTAAAATGAAAAGTCTAAAGGTTTCGATAATTTTAAAAGGAAACGTGTTAAAAAAAAATGGGAGATTTAGGATATATATATATAATGTTTTGAATATGAAAAATTATGATGTAACTATTGTAACATTTGCGAAATATTATATAATCATCATATGAATAGTTTTGTAAAGTTATGTCATTTTAACTGTAAAATTATAAGTCATATGTGTCTGTGATTGTACCAACAGAAAATCATTCCTCGATTTGTGCCTGATTACTATTGAATAACAACCTGTCACATATCAATAAAATCGATGAAATGATTATCTATTTCCATCCACCATCCACACTATTCTATTTTTGATTTAAATAAAATTATATATATCCTAAAATTGCAAGAAAATACAATTTATATATTAGTTATTATAATTCAAAAATATTTTATTGAAAATGAGCAGATGTAGTTACTCATATGGTTACTCATACAGTTACCCACACAATTACCATTACCCACATTAATAGTAATAATTACAGCTATTATGAGTGTTGTTATTGATGTAATTTTAACATAAAATTTGGTAATACTAATATTGAAGTAAGAAATAACAATGATAACAATAACAATAACAATAATGTAATTTTACAAAGACTTACAGAAGTAAATGAAGATTCAAATGAAAGGTCAATGAAGTGACTGATGAGATAATTACTTATATAACAAGAAATTAATTCTTTTGAGAGAGCCAAAGAGTTTTGTTGATTAAAAACAAAAAAAAAATCTTTTTAATAATTGTAACATGATTCTATTTTGTTACTTTAACTTATACTTTAATAAAATCAACACCATCTGAGCTGGTGATCACTGCCCTGGACTTGTGGGATTGGAAGATCGATTATATAACCTTTTACATATACCTTCTTTCTTTTGGAACGTGAGTGTGTTTTGTATACAGTATATCCATAGAATCAGATAAATTGAAGCTATCTTCACATTTTTCGCTATTTAGTAAGGGAAGAATTTCATTTATTAAGTTGATTATAGTTGCCTTATCTACACATTTATCCGACTCTTTTATTTTATCTTCTAACCATTTAACCCTCTTTTTAAGCTTTTTGTGCTGGGAATGATAATCATCTATTGAGCAAAAAAAAAAATAACATTTCTAACAAAATAAAACAAAATACAATCATCTTTCTCATTATTTGCAAAAGATTTTGTCAACTAATAAAAAAGGAATATTATCACAAATAATTTTTGAATTACTATTATTCTAGGTGTTATAATTAAAATCTACAAATAACGAAACTGATTTTGAAAACTATTTTAAATATGTGATTAATCTCTGATAGAATATCAATTATATCTGAAGTATTATATTCATTTAAAGAAAGACCTCCACCATAAATATACCTCAAATTATAAACATTTGTAAATTAAATATAAATTTATTTAATATTTACATTTATTATTGCTTTAAAAGCTTCAGGTGATATATTTGAATATTTGATAATATGTACTAAAGTTCCATTACTTTTAAATAAAGAGAATGATATGCAATAAGAGAAAATGGTGAATTACTTGTGCACATACATTGGGCATATGATAAATTTATTGATTACAATATCTAATATCATTTATTTCCTTATTTCATATTTTAAAGAAATTTATGTTAAGAGGATTTAACCAAAGAAATTTTTATTTTATAATATCTGGCAAATAACGTACTTGTCATAGTGTCATACCATACTATGAAAATTACTGTACCTTTAATAAATATTAATCACAATATTATATGTTTGACTTGAATATGCAGTACAAATTTTAGTATATTTTTGAAAAAAAATAATCGATTGAAACATAGAGAACTTATTTAATAAATCAAATTTATTAAAAAGAATAAATTAAGAATACTGATTCTGAATAAAAAAAAAAATAATAAATATACCGTATTTAAATATTAGTACTACACAATTTGAAATACTTCACATTCTTTTACAATAAAGTCATTTTAAGTTTTCCTAATCAGTTTTTCATAGGAAGTTTTTCACTCACATTACCTAAAAATCCCATAAAATAAGGTCACCACCACCAAATGATAGACCACATAAATATCCGTTAAATGTGGCTTTATTTTCATTCATTACACGACTAAAATATAATTTTCATATCAAATGTTTTTCTGAAATTGAAGAGAAATTTAGTGAATTGAATATCTTATCTGGCTCATTGGGAATTAAATCAGTACTGTACAATATTTTTGAAGTTCTAAAAAAGAATCATTTTCAAAGCTTGCTTGATATACTAAATGAAAATTTTGTTCCATCAAATTTGCTTTGTTTTTTATCAGATTGGCCGAAGTATCCAATTCCTCCAAAAAAAGGTTTCCATTATAAATATATCTAAAATAAAATATTTAAATAAAACTTTTATTTAAAAATAACAATTTTATTCTTTAAGTTATTTGAAAAATATTAGGTGAAATATTTGGTAATTTAATATACAACATTTTTCTTTTTATTAGTTGATAAAATTCTTTGCAAATAAGTAAAACGATAATGTAATATAACCATATGAGCACGAAATACTTTCCATTACCAACTTCAATTGTAATATCATAATATTCTTATTCATTTAAAATTCAAGTAAATTTTGTGATAATTTTGGTAAAAGTTGACCATTTTTTTTAAATAATTTAACGTATTAATACTTGAATAATAAACTTTTTATAATAAATTGGTGTGCAACTGCAACATGGTACTACATTCAATAATCTAAAAATAGTCTAAGAAAAATTTCTGAAATTTCTGCAAATCTGGCCACCAATTTTTCAATTTTTTCCACGATTTAGTAGAGTCATGAGTATTAATTTATTTATTAGTAGAAAGCTAAAAAAAATAAACCTAAAATTTACTACAGTACATTTATATGGATAAATCATATTAAACAAGAATGGTTAAATTATTAAATGATTTCATACATCAGTATTTTTATTACTAACCTGTTGCTTCATTAGAATATGTGATACGAGTATAACATTATTCAAAATTTATGTCTAAAAAAATGATATAATAAATTTCAGTAATTTAATTTAAAATCGAATGATATTTAAAATGTTATCATTTAAAAGAAATTCTTTGCCTTCAGGTATTTCCAATTCATCTTGCTCGTCTGAATGAAGATTTGGATTATTGTAAACTTCATTGTCTATAAAATAAAACAAAAACAGTATTGTAATTATCTGCTATAAAAAGTTTAAATAAAATTATTTTATGTACCATCATCAATATAAGCATGACGTTCCATTGTTGCTTTATTATTATAATCATATTGAGGATCTAAAAAAAAATAAATCAAAGATTTAATAAAATGCCCATAATTTTTACAATTTGAATTAATACATTAATTACTTTACTTACCAATTTTTATTTGTAAATTCTTTATGTTTTCAGTTAATCCCGAATGAAGATTTGGATTACTGGGTACTATGCCTATAAAATTAAACAAAATGGTTTATAATTACTTGTCATAAAAAGTTTAAATAAAATTATTTTATGTACCATCATCATGATGTTGCATTGTTTCTTTATTATTAATGCTTAAAATTGAATTAATACACTAATTATTTAACTTGCCATTTTTAATTTGTAAATTCTTAAATTTTTTGACTGATCTTTCACTATTATCTAAAAAATTTTTTTAGATATAAAACTATTATTCATTTATTCAATTTTTTTAAATATAAAATAAAATTATTGTACCTTTGAAAATACTGCTTCTCTTTTTTGATGAACAGTCGTTCTTTTGATTATTTAGGTTATCAACAAAGTCATCAACTAAAAAGCAAAAAATAAATCAATCAATATTTTATTCACATAAAACTTAATGAATTTAACGGGTACTTACTACTATCAGGAATTTGGAAGTCATCATATGATTTACTGTGAAATGCTATAAAATGGTTAAAGATATCATATAAAATTTTTGAATAACATTGCTTTATTTATACCTTCTTGTTCTTCTATTTTACATAAAAATAAAGATATTATTTACATAATATTAGTAATATAATAATTTTGAAATACAAATGATTAATAATATAATATTCAATGATACCTTCTGTTGCATTTCTTGGTTCAGGNAGATTTTCAAATTGATGAACTTTACTTGTAAATAATCTGCTACTTACATAATTTATACTTTGTTTATTTACTTCTGAATTATTATTTGCTTTTGGTTGGATTAATTCATTTGACTTAGTTTGATATAATATATTAATTTCTTTTATTTTATTAAGAAGTGTATTACTATCAGGTCTTTTTAACGGATCAGCATCCCAACATTGTTTCATTAAACTNTCATATTCTAAAGGAGTTTCTGATNCTACTCTTGGTCTTATACCATTAATAATATTTATTGCAAGATAATAATCATGTTCATAATTCATAAATGGTGGTTGTCCAGATGAAATTTCCCACATAAGCATTGCAATACTATAAATATCAGATTTAAAAGTAGTTTCTTTTCCAGCAATAACTTCAGACGCTATGTAAGGAAGATTTCCATATATACTTTTTGATGATTTATCAGCAGGGCCACAAAATCCAAGATCGCTTATAAAGAATCTTTGATCAATTTGATTAAATAATATATTTCCAGAATGCAAATCTCTATGAATTGCATTTTCTCCATGAATATGAATAAGTGCATCGATTATATCAAAAGTAATTTGAATTCTTTCCTTCCATGTAAGTTGATTATGATTTTGTCGTAAATATTCTCTTAAATTTGCATCCATTATATTCATTACAAGCATATAATCTCCATTTGATGGATCTTGTGTTAAACCATAACATGGAACAATATCTGGCCATTTATTGCTCATAATTACATGTGATTTAGCCTATAAAAAAAATATATTTTTAGAAGTTTTAATAAATTTCAAATGTACTTTAATTACTTTTAAATTACAAACCTCTTCAACCCAATTATGACTTGCATTTTCAACATTTTCTAATCTTTTAAGTACTACTTTGTGTGACCCAAATCTTCTTAATTGTTGTTTTTTAGAATCCCACCTATCGTATCCTCCATCAATCCATTCTGCTGTATAAATTTCAGAACATCCGCCTTTTGTTAGATATTTAATATTTCTTATATTATTATATAGTATCCATTCAGCTATCCCCTTTGGTTCAAATGTTACTAATTGACATTCTTGTATTAAATTATCAATATCATGGTTTCCAGATGTCCAATTTGAAAATTTTGCTTTTAAATAATTTCGAACACAATATTCACAATATAATGTTGCCAAACATTCTTGGTTACAATTTTCACAAATCCTTTTTGTTCCTTCATTAAACAGAACTTTAGTTCGGTCATAAGCTTCATTTAGTATTCCTATTGCTTCAGTTTTTTCACATTCTGTAAGGGAATTATCCGCAAGAATCATTTGCTTTCTAAATTCAAATACTTTGCATGTATTATAATTAATATCTACTAATGCATATGATCTAATAAGTGTTGCATAAACTATTTCTTCTCGAATAGCAGACATAACGCAATCTTTTTATATGTAATTTCAAACTAAAAAAAAAGAGAGAGAAAATAAGAACATTAACTTCGTAAGTTGTACAATGATTGTTGACAATTAAGTGTACAAAGTACGCCATAATGCTGATCACTTTAGGTAATGTTTATCAAATAATATTGGATTGTAGATTTCAACATATAAGTTTTAATACAATGTATATTGTAAAGTTTTTTTAGTAATCATTCTTTTTTTCTGAATAATAAGTAAAATTATTGTAGATTTACTTATGTATATTATTGTACCACTATCAGGTAACATAATTAGGCTGTTACAACTTAATTGTTCCAGACTTTTTGAAAAAATTGAAAAATTGGGGGAAATTAAACAAACTAAATAAACAAACATAACATAATAAAATTTTGTAAATTTGGTTATTACTTATAAAAGAATATTAATAATAAATATATTATATTATCATAATAAAAATAACATTAATAAAAATACATTAAAACAAATAAATCATATGAAAACAATAAAAAAAATATAAGAATGTTTTTATATTTGTATATAATAAGAAAATTTAATTATTTTGAAAATGGTTATTTGTGCTTTAACTTGTATAATAATGGATCTTAGAATCTTTTTTTTTGACCTATATTTTATGCGATATATTATTTATTAATAACTAGAGGAAGTGATGTGTGATGATTTCATTGCAGCTAGTCAATAATTTTTATTCAATATGTTTCAAAGTACTATAATTATTAAAATTAGTTATCTTTATTAGTAATCAATAGTAATCAATAATAGTTTAAGTCTAATTATAATAATCATGATTGTTATTTTAAAATAATTTGGAGATTTTATATGGTTTAGGTTGGGTTTAATAATTTCATTTAAATTTGTAATATTTTTACCATTTAAGGCTGTTCTAATTTAATTATTTGTTTGATTAATTTCAAAAAAAAGACTTTTTATATATTATTAAAGTATCAAAAATAGGCTCTGAAGTTAAAAATGGAAATTGTAATAGTTATGAAAAATGACACTAACTACAATACCAGGTACTATTCAAGGAAAATTTAAAAATTCTTGAATAGTACCTGGGGATACTGTGTAAGGTGGAGAATACTATTCATGTTTAAAAATTGACCAGAATTAAGAAAATTTAGCCGGAATTAAGAAAGTTTGGCTGAAATTATCTTGAAAAACTTCAGCATTTGTAATTGTATAGTATCTGGTCTATTCATGGGGTACTTCATTAAGGGAGTATTGTAGTCAGTGTTCTACAATAGTAACTTCCTTAATATTTAATCTACGCTTATGAAAATTTAATAATAGTTTTATTTACTGATTATATGTTGCATATGTTTTTATAATTTATCATGATTTTCATTACTATTGGATTATACCGACCAATATATGTAAAACCTTCTCAAAATGACCAAAGTCTAATTATAGAATTCCTTAACTAATTTTAGACATTATTAAGAAATAAGGAAATTATTAGTAAATTCATATAACCATTTTTATGAAGATTCAGTAACCTATAAACAAAGCTAAAGTAGCAGATGAAATTAATAAAAAGTTATCTTTTTTAACAACAGTATCCACTGATACTCTCTCATACACTACATAATACATATTCTCAAGAATAGACTTTTAGATTATAAAAATCTTCCAGAAATAAAAAATGCTTATGATATCCCAGGTAAATATAATTATTACTTCAATTTAATATTCTTAATGAATATTTATTATAAATGGATTTAATAAGAAAGTATTTTAGAAATTTAACCAAAATGAAAATTTAGATTATGGACGTATTATATAACAACTGTAGCATGTTGACGTGCTTAAAATTTGAAAATTAAAGTTCTTAGACAAATTAGCGAAAATTTTATTAATCAATTATAAAATCAAGAATACAACAATTTTTTGATATTTACAAATTTGATGACTTATCTGCTATAAAAAATATAAAAAATATTGGCTTTTTGATCATTTGAGTAATACGAATATCACCAATTAAAAAAAAATATTTATAATGATGTTAGATAAAATTTAGTTATCTGTTATGGATTTGACTCATTTGAATACTAGGAGAAAATCATTACCAAATTATACAAATTATAGAAATTTTACACATGGACAAATAAAAAACATTATGTAATAAATCATTGATTAACACATAAAATATATTTTTTTTAAATAAATTAAGAAATTTGATGGAATGAGTCATCATGTTTAATTTATTCTTGTAAATTATTAATTTTGACTTATTTTATATATTATTAATATATAAATACCACCTTTTTTTCAATATTCTCTATTATTTTTCATACTTTCTAATTTAAATTTTTGATTATATTATTATTTTCTCTTTAATCCTTTTTAAAAACTACCCTTTAAACTCCCTCTTATCTTCCTTATACTGTATATAGAGGTCTTCCTCGTATCAGGCAAGGAAAACCAGTCAGATAGTCGAGTATCTCCTAACTGGCTGGTTGGTTTAGATTAGAACTCTCTCTTTACTCTCTTTACTTATTTCAAAAATCCAGTAATTCCAAGTATACCAATAAGCCTAAAGTAGTACAAGTTACCAGTTGATATTCCAAAGAATAGCCGTAAAGCACTAAAACCTGAAATCCGCTTTTCCTAAAAAGAAGATAATTAAAGAAAAAACGATGAGATATTATGGAATTGGCAAAACGAAACTGTTAGAATGTAATGATGGACAAATCAAAGAACGAAACAGTCTTATTAAAGAAAATGGGAAACAAAATACATACATAAAGCAGAAAAAATAGAAGGTGCAGTGGGTCATATTAGACCTTTTAAACAGTAAAGACAAAAGAATCTACAGATACAATCTGCGCGACAACAAGAAAGCAATTACTAAAATTAAATAAATGGATAAATAAAGAATTGAAGATTAAAGAAATCATCGAGGATGGAAACTTCAATAAAAATGAATGAGGAGAAAGATAAAAACAGAAACGCATAGGAAAAAATGGAAAGAACAATTTGAGGAAAAGTATATACTGTAAATGAAGAAAATCATAATATAGAAAATAAGAAAGTATCAGGACTATTAGGATCACTTATGAAGTGCGAAAAAAGTGAGAATTATTGAGATAATAACGAATGCAATAACGACAAAAAGGAACAGTATAGCCAAGAAACAAAGTGGGAGGATAATTTAAAGTCAACAAGTTCTATAATGTCAATTGAAACGTACGAAAACATATTTGGAACAATGATATGATAAGCTACGAATAGATAGCAATAATGATGTAAATTAGAATAAACAAAAAAGAAACAAACATGAATAATGAAAAAGAATAGAAAAGGTTAATGAAGGAATATTAGAAAATGAAAAAAGTAAAACAAAAATGATACAAATAGAGAATATTAAACAATGTTGAAAATTGCTAATAGAATCGGATAAAACAATAATAAAATTAATTTAGATTAATTAAAATAGAATAGACTAGAGACATTTAATTAAACTAAAAGTTTTATTTTTAATTTTTAAAATAATCAAATGAACAATTAATAATTGCGAAAAAAAACATTTATTTATGTAATTAATAAAAAATCATTAAAACAAAAAAAGAAACAATAAAATAAACATTATTATTATTTAAAATAATTACTATTTTGTCATGTTAAATTCGGCCGGACAAATTAATGAATAATCCATATCAGAAATTTTAAGTGATATTTGTTATATTCGTTTTTTAACATAAGACAAAGCTGAAGAAATTGTAGTTGTAGAAAAATGGGTTATACCTTATTTTCACCATGTTATATGAAGGATCGAGGAGAGGGATAGTTCACCACATTTTTCGCATTATTAGACAACATAATATTGGAGATTACTTTTGTACTTTATTAATAATATACAGTACTTACATTTTAGCGTGATGTGATTACTATGATTAAATAATGATAGGATAGATTTTACAATTAAACTAGTTAATAATTAATTATTTTCAAAGAAAGAAATAAAGTTTTTATTCTAGAAAAAAATTTCTTTAATTGATCGTCATCATATTATCTGCTACTGTACATTCTATATTTTTTATTGTTGCATTCTCCCAATAGTAATGATTGAACTATCCAAATTAAAATAAATTATTTCAGAACAAATTTATTAATACTTTTTATAATTTTTAATTTATAGTAACAATTTATAGTAACTTGGACGGGATGAATAATTTTTACTTTTACACTCTCAGCCTGGACTGAAAAATATTATGTTAAAATTTTTTATATACTTCTTAATTAAAAAAAACTGTTATTTTTTGAATCACTAAAATCATAAAATCATCTAATACTTTTGCGCCAGACGTCGACCAGCCTAAATTATGGGCCCATTTGGCACGTCAGCTGTCGTTGACGCAAATCGACATCTGATGCACAACATAAAATATATGAAATTAATGACATTGCTAGCCATTTAGTTAAATATAAAATCAACTCTAAATTTTTTAAGTTTATAAACATGATCAGGAATAGTTTCTTTTATCGAATTTGACATCATCAAAATAATTCTTAAAATATAACATCATCACATCATCATACTTTAAAAATTCTATCATTCATTTAATGTCCCTATGCTATATGTGATTACTATTGACAATATTAAATAAATTTAACAATAATGTTCGATCTTTTAGAATTCAGGTCGCATCATTAATGTTATTTACTTTATAAATGAAATATATATGTTTATTTAATAAAAATATTTTCTGAAACCTGAAATAGGTTAATACTAATTATATAAATTTGAAAACTATCAAACTATAAATGTACAAATGTAAAATAATATTTTTTCCTAAAAATATAAATAAATACTAAACAATAATCAAACTTATGGATAATCATACAAATAACTATAACTTTCAATGATTCCTGCTGCTTTATATTTTTGTAATAAAGATTCCGATTCTTCCACAAAATTGGAACTAATTTGCAATGATATAGGATGTCTACCTTTCTTATTATCAAAAAATAATTTAAAGGTTTTAAATGTTCTAAAATATTTACTAAATTTAAATTTGAATAAACTAGTTGGTGATGATTTAATCAATATTTCAAATAATTTGTCCAAATCAAACTCTTCATTAGTAGGAATATATAATTTATATAAATATTTACAATTAATAAATAAATTTTCTATTTCTAAAATATTATTATTTTTAACTAATAATTTAAGATACTTAAGTTTTGGACAATTTTGATAAATAGTTTGAATAATTCTTTTGTTATTAATCTCATCACGAATTGCAAATTCAATTTTTATTTCAATAAGAGAACCATTTGTATTTTTAATTAAATTTTCTAAATCTTTGATTGAAGGAACACATTGAACTTTTAAAATTTGTAAGAAAGGTAAATATAAATTTTTTAAATAATTATATGAACGAAAATTATAATCATTTAATTCTAATCTTTTTAAATTTACTAAAGTTGAAAGAAGGTTTGTGATAGGATGTTTAGTTGTCTTAAAACATTGTATGGTGTTTGCATGTTTAATTAACGAATTTTCAAGAATTTTATAAAATGAATCATTAGAATTCGGAAGTTCAGTCAAAAAACTAATATTTAATAAATTTTTTGAAGCTTCAATTAATCTTATAATCCCATAATTATCATAAATATTATAAAATCTTCCAATAGTAAGTTCCATTATTTTAATAGATTTACATATTTCTGATAATCCAGTTAAAACATTATCATTTATACCAGCTTTACAACTAAGAAATTCAATTTCTGAAAAACAACGTTGAGCTCCAGGAATAAGATGTATTTTAAAATTAAATTCTAAAGGTATATAAAGATGTGTAATTTTTGTATTTTCATTAATAAAAATTTTAATTATTTCATTTGTAATAATTGGTAATTTAAATAAAGTATCTTCATGAATAGTTTTATAAATGATTTTTTTGATTTTACCTAAATTTAAATGTCTACAAAAACTAATATAATTAAATAAAGGTTTTTGATATGATTTTGTTAAAAGATTAAAAAGATTAATGTTTTGATTTAAATTATTTTTTGATTCATCCGATAAATGTAAAATGATTACGCCTAATAATAATTTCTCTTTTCCTCTCTTTAAAAATTTCCAAGGATTTTTCCATAAAATTGGAATAATTATTTCACTCAAAGTTCTGTTGACTAAAAGACATGAATAAAGAGTCTTTTTATCATCTTGGAATTCTTGAAGTATCAAATAAAGAATATCTGTAATTAACTTGGACATTTTTTTTTTTTTTTTTTAATAAAAAATTTTATGAAGTGTATAAAATAAATGATTCGAAATGCCAAACAATATTTATGTAAAGCATGTTGCACAGGACCACCTGACTTACAAACACGGTTTTGATAGATTTGATTGATGTACAAAAAATTTCATTGCATTATTAATCAATTGGCGTATAATATATTTGTGTGACGAACAGATCTCCTAGACTCCTTTTATTAAAAACTTGTTTGTTAAATTTATCAATCTTTTAAAACTATTGTAAAGTACACAATAATGACAATATATATTGATAAATTCCTTTACGATAATGGAGTTGCTGCTTAGCTGAGCTGTTAGATATTAAATTTTGAGCCAAATATATTAAATGAGGATGATAAAAAATAAATTCTGAAATTTGTTATTATAAATGTTATAAATATACAGTAATGTGGTGAACTTTAATCTAGCACCATATATTTATTCACTTTGACCAATCAATTGAATAATTCGGGCCAAAATTTGTACGACGTGATATTTATCAAATTATCCAATTAAATATATTGCACGTGATCAATTAACAAATTTTTTCATCACGCACTTAATGTAATGATTGTTATAAAGACTTGGAAATTGTATGAATTATTTAACAATAATTATTATTACTGTAAATCATGACTGGCGGCAATGAAGCCGCGGCATACCAGAATCCTCTAGTTGAAACTGTTAAAGCTGTCATAAAATGTTTAAATAGTCACGTCAATCATTCTTTTTGATCATCATTATTCGTTCAAATCTTGAATACTGAGTTCTACTAAATGATTAAATAAATATACAAAATACATTTACATGAGCAAAAATATACAATCCAAAATAATAAATTTACATCATAATGTATTTGAAATAATTAAACTCAATTTAATTTGCGAAATTATAGTTAGTATTATAAAGTGTAATAAATTATTACACATAATCCATTCATTTAAAGATTCTTCTGATTTATTAATTTATTTTATTGTCAAAAAAATTTTCTGCCAATCATTAAAAAAAAAATTTATAATTATCTACTACTAATTAGTATTAGAAAAATGTCAAAACTAAAAATAAATTTTTTTCAAGGACTTAACTTTTAAATATAGATCAGGGCATCAGGCACAATTTAAAGACTATTTATACAGGTTAATCTAAACGTTAGGTTCCACACGAATTTTTTTATTATATACTGTATATAAATATAGATTATATCAAATAATTTTTATTTAAAAAAAATATTATAATAATACAAAATTATTTTAATATCTATTAAAATGCTAATTTTTCTGATAAAATCTATATAATTTTTAACGAAAATACATTTTAATTTGATGATCAACTTTACTTATACTAAAAAAAGTTAGTTAATTATTAAAAAAAAATGTTTACATGAAATATACCTGTGCAATGATTATTTTAATTCATAGGTGACCGGTAACTTGTTGCCGGGCACTGCAAAATATTGTAAATAAATAAGACAATTATGCTGCTTGTGATTAACCTTTTTAAAAGATCTTTTGCTCCGTATTTAACAGTTTCCGCTCCTTAGTTATAAATTTACGATGGTGATGACTTATATACAATGTACACTTTATAAGTATCAATCATTTTTATCTGACCTTGAA
>QKYT01000217.1:43353-54016 GCA_003550305.1 Glomus cerebriforme
ACATGAACTAATTAAATTTAAATTTTAAATATTATTATTTTTTTTTATAATTAATGAATAAATTAATTAATTAATAGTGTCATGTCAATATGGTGATAAATGCTAAAATTCACAATCTACACCACTAACAGGGATATCAGTTAAACTCCAGTCAAACTCATTGCCATCCACTTCCAAACATGCATTAACATTTGTATACGAAATATATCTATTTCTTTTAGGGAATAATTGTGGATACGCATGAACACAAAAGACACTTGGGGCATCATACCATTTAAAAAAATGGCCAATAAAGTCGCAAGGTTTAAATCCCACATCATGTATCACTTTACCATTACAATCCGTTACATATGTGTGCCAGATTCCATAACAGTCACCGGCAATAAACGAAACATTATATGCTATGAAAAAAGTCATTAGAACAAAGATCATTAAATATTGCTATAAATATTTGATAGCTTTACCTTGAGTCATGTGAGCGACTACGAAAAAGGTGAAGATGATGAATATAAGATTACGAGAGACTATAGAATATTGCATGGTTAACGTAGTAAAGTGTTGTTGATAAAAATTATTATATTTTCAGTAAAGTGTTATTAATAAAATTATTTTATTTTCAGTATGATTGAGTTCTTTATATACTTAATACTTATCTCGGGATCACCCTTTTTAAATGTGAATTTATTTTGTATAACATATGGGCGNATTTGACTCCTTTTTTCGATTGGAATGTCGATCATTTTGGCCAGAATTAACGATAATTTTGGCCGAAATGATCGACATTCCAATCGAAAAAAGGGTCAAATCCGCCTGTCATTGCCCATTTTTCAAATGACATTTGTCATTTCTTATAGTAAAATCGATGTCATTTAATATCATTTGATGTCATTTCAATGTCATTTCAATGTCATTTCAGTGTCGTTTGACAACACTGAATTGCATATCACATCTTAATCTTGTGAAAGTTGACGATCAATTTTTCTTATTCTGAACTTATCAGAATGGCAGTGGCAGATCCTTATATGAATGACGTCCCAAATAGTCATGCTTAAATCTAAAAATGAAACCCGAATAAGCCATAAAAAAAAATTTTTTTATCTTTCATTTTAAAATTCAACGAGTTTACTATGGAGGAAGTCGTTGAATTTTGTTAGATTTACCAGGTTTTTTTTAATACTATTGAAAAATATATAATACATTCATACTTAAATTAATAAAATAACACTTAAAAAATATTTTTTTTTCTATTATTTTATTTATTATTTTTTCTGGCATTTTTTAGATTTACCAGTTTTAAAAGACATATTCAGGTAATAAAATATTCTTTTTTAGTAAATTTATAGTGTATTTTAAATTGTTGGACATGTTTTTAAGCTGGTGCAAACACCATTCCAAACTAATAGTATTTAATATATAAAATTGCGTCAAAATTAATTATAGATCATTTTGTATCATTGAGTCGCGAATCAGCAATTAAGTTAGAATGATACAGAAACAAATATTAGCATATAATGCAGAACGATCATAAATGTAATTACGAATCGATTTACAACTTTTAGGGATTATTTGTAAAATATCAAACTTTACAAGAATTATATATATACTCATAAAGGATTTTGTTCCATTATTAAGAATTCATGATTGTTATTAAAAAGGTAAACCACAAAAGCAAAATTCGATGTACATACGCTAAGTATACTTGTAAAATTACAGGCGGTTTTTCATTCTAAGGAACATCATAAAGATACTCACAAAGAACATGATATTATCTCTCTCTATTATCTCTCTCTTTGTAAAATTTTTATGTGTTATCTATATTCCACGTGACACCAGCAGCAAAGAATACACTTTGCACTCTGAAAAATATTATAAATTAGTGATCAGAATTATATGATCTTGCATACCTGTTACAATTATCGTAAGATGACATTTATTTTATTAATAATCATGTTTCTACCACACGTCAGCCACATGTAGTTCGAATTCCCAATATTTGAAATGAATTTTTGACTTAATGTTTTTGGAATAAATGCTTAGTTATTCTCAGAAATCTATGGAATAACAAGTCGTGAGTATTTATTTGTCATGCTCCGCTCCGCATAAATTTACTTAACTTTTTTATGAATAATAAACTTATTTTTTTTTAAAGAAAAAAAAATGATTAAAAATTTAAAGAGGATCCCATTTATTCACCGATGATATTTTATCAGTGATTTTAAAAAAAATTTTATCGTTATTATAAATTTTTTTTTATAGATATAGTATCATTTAATAACATGTGATAACATCATAAAATTCAATTGTTAGGATAATGAATATCGAATAATGAATTTAAGGATTACGAATTTTTCAAGGTGAATTCCAGTTTAAATATAAGACAAAACTTAACAGCTCCAACTAACAACTGCTTAGAACCGTGAAAGTATGACATAAACTGCGGCGTCAGTTCTTATTTAATCTTTATCTCTATGTAATTGTAATTCTAGAATGAATAAAGATGTAATTGGATATACGTAAAAGATTAGAATATTTAAACAATTGTGTCAACGACGGATGAAACTATTTATAATAAACCAAAGTTGATTATTGTATGTCTCATCTTCATTTATAAAAAAATGTATATATAATAAATTAGTCATTATTATGGAAAGTTTAAATGAGTATTTTCACGTACCATCAGTTGTAAAAATAACGTTTCTTTATTTGTTGTGGAATTACTCTTCATTATAATCAATTTTGTCTATTAAAATTTATATTTTACGAATTAATAAATAAAAAGAGAAATTAAACGTAAAACATTATTATAAAAATAAAAAAAAAAAATGAAAAAAATACAATCATCATCATCTTCACATCATGCAAATATTTTATACCTATCCACGCCAGTCTAATTTTATTTTTCCATTCTCTCAGGTTATGTTCTGATGACTCAAAGAGATCACCATACAGTAATCTGAATAATCATAAACAGATTACATTTTACAATGTTGAATTGAATATCCACGAAATTCGATCATATAATCATTATTATTCAACTGACGGTCATTGTAAAGAAAAATCTCTAATTACACAAAAATTTATCTATACATTCAATTGACTTCAAGTATATAAAAAGCTCAGGCAATTTTTAATCCGTTAAAAATCATATGCAAATAAAATATTTCTTTCCATTTATGGATTAATCCACAAAAGTGCATAAAATGAAGGACAAAAAAAAATCCACTTAGAGAAACATGTATAGTCTTTTTACTATAATGTACTCTTCTTTGGTGTATTCTGAGGCCATAACTATTTTTAAATCTCTTATTGTCACAAAGAGAGTTATCGGTATCACTATCAGCCATCATTTCCGATCGAATGATCTAATGTGCAGCATTAAATGTCAAATAATGACGCGCCATTGATGTTGGAAAAATTGGTTAGATAGTAGGAAAATTGGTTAGATGCAATATTTGGGTTAAAAAAAAATTTTTTGGTTTCATTTTGTTGATTGTTTAATAATAAATTCGGAGACTTAACCCAAATTTTATAATACCCAATTAATTTCATAAATCCGCCGCAATGATATGTTTGATTTGCTATATAATACCATTAAGATAAGACTATATTTGAACTATCGTTAAGATACCAGTTAATATATCAGATATGGATCATTAATAAGCTAATTTAATTCATCTTGAATTACATTATTGTCATGTAATTTCAAAGCCGTGATTAATTTGGACAAATGTCATTGAATGACAATCTGAGTTTTATTATAAATCATTATATTTCTTTTTTTTTAAAAAAAAAAAATTATGGGTAACAACCTGCTAAGCCTTGATACAAAATTGATGTTTTCCTTGCTAATGGACTAGCTATAACACAAAAAGAGGAAATCAGAAAATCGAGTAAAACTTTGTGTATTCCTCGATCGTAAAAATTTTATAAAATTTGAGGCAGATTTGCTACAGGGGTAAATGAATAAAAAATAAATTACCACCAAATAACGTATAAAGAGCAATTATATAGATGTATTTGATCTTTAGGATTTTTATAAATTGAACTTATGGTTACTATCGTACCAATTTTGGTTTAAACCATTCAAATTTTCACGCATTTTTGAGCAATTTCTATAATATCATCTCTCCTAAAATGTATTCTTTCAGATTCAATTATCTCTACAACTTCTCCAAGTATTTTACATACATACAGTATTCTAAGTTTCTAACGCAAAATGTGAATCTAATGGATCTGTAGAACTTTTCATATAAAATTTACTATAAGACGTCCAGGTTGATTGGATGCAGATCTCGTGAAATAACATTTGATGATCCAACGGATAGTTGGAGACTTTGATTGTCCGAAAGAGATATTTGGGAATATTTGATTAGTATGAAAGAATTTGTTAGGGTATTTAATAGTCCATAGAAGAATTTGATAAAGGTGGTGGCTGTTATGGTTATGATGGTTATGATAAACCGATTGAACTCGGTTCAACTTGTTCGGCAGTATCAATAGGATTATATCCTTGTCTATGATTTTTACATACAGTAACTATAAAATCTCTCAACACATTGTACAACCCACCACATAATCTTGTTTATCGAGAAATTCTAATCCAAAAAAAATTCAATTTAAATCTGTAATGTGCAGTATAAATATGTATATATATGAGCACTTATTGTACAGTACATACTTTATAGTTCTCGAAGTCCCGTAGCATTTATCATTCGATGAGGAGTATACATTTTCTAGCTCAAAGGAAGAAAAGTAGAATCTTCATCGATCATAGTTTTTACATCAATATCAACAGTATCAATCAGAATTATCAGTTGAAAACTGATGATAAAACTTCGGAAACGCCTTGTGGAAAAATGTTTGATGTCATAATTTTATTAATGTTTGTAAACTATCAAAAAAAAAAAAATAATCAAAGGTTTTTGACAAAAACCACGCCTGCGAAAAAAAAATTTTAATATTAAAATAAAAGAAATAAATAAATAAAAATATAAATTATTATATATGCCGATTTTTTCCGATCCTTTTAATCAGGGATCATAACAAATGCTCCGGGAACTTTTTCATTTTTCAACTTAATTTTTATTTTATTTTGTTTTATTTTTTTTAAAAAAATTAAATTAGGGAATTAAATTAGGGTATTGCTTTAACCGGCGGTGATTCTCGCTAATAATTGTTGTAGTTTTTATTGAAATTATGAAATTATATTTCTGTAAAAAGTTGAAATAACTTACATACTTAGTCACCTTGCCATACGTAAATTGGCAAGATGATGATGTTTTTCATGTTAGTCAGATAGTTTTTGAGAAAATTCGATTTTTACATTTTTTTTTTTTTTTACTTTAAGATTACGATTTATATTCAATATTTAAATTAAATCTTTCCTTCGGCATCTTAACTCTAGCCGAAATTATGTTGTTTTGCCGGAATTAAGCGGTGACAATCACCGGTAGTGACAAGCTTCAGCAATGCTCATTTCGTTAAATCAGATAAATCCTCTACGGCTTTCGATTTTAACATTCAATTTTTTAGACTTTTTCATTCCGTTATCTGTTATGATATCTTTCAAGAACTTTCTGAAAGAGAAAATATTTATTAAAGTTAACCGAAACTCTTTTTCATTTTATAATCATCATAAAACTTTCCAACGTCATTCTATATAAAATATCTTTATTAAGTAAACGTTAGCAAGCGATAGGATCACAAATATCACGAAGCGGCAAGTATTTTGTTGAAACAATTTCTCCTTTTACTTCTTCATCCTTTCCATCCCAATAATGTTGACCTAATAAATAAGCAAAATTATTACGCCATTCAATAAATTTTAACCAAAAGAAACCTTAGGAAAAAATACCCTTTTCAAGAAAATATAAAACTAGTCCAAAAGAGAACATGTCATTGTAAAATCGGCTTCGATCTTAATTCCTTTTTCATATGCTCTTACAACTTCGGGAGCTGAATAATTCATTTTGATCTTTGCATAATATGAATCAGTTAAACATGCTGTATCTTCGTAACCATCCTTCTTTTGAAAATACAATGTATTTTTTGGTGCTAATTCAATATGTACCATTGCAATAACTTAATTATATCACCCTTCTCTTCATGTCGTTGACTATCATTTTGATGACTTAAAAATGTTTCCAAGTCATACAGGACACAACAATCTACTATTTGCGTAATACTCCACATTTTTTTAAGTTTTTGGATTATTCTTTATATATAACTTCTTATAATCGCATGCCGTTTTGTTTTACGTTTAAATACTTTATATTAATTTAATTTAATCTATGATTGTCAATTTGACAAATACCTTTTGCTTCACCCTTAAGTTTAAGGTCTCATTTATATATAGCAACAAGTTTACGAATAAAGCAATTGAATTAAGTAATTAACTCAAGAAGACGCTTTGCTTAAGTTTGATTTATCACAAAAAATATTTTATTAGTGGCAGGATTCTCCTTGTTAGTTAGTATTATTGCTCAAGTACCAAAAATTGCAAATAATTTAAAATTGGACAAATTATTCGAAAAAATTCCATATAAGATAGGTGGCGAATACGAAGAAAGTGAATGTGAGTAATCAGCAAATGCATGGGCGTAAAACCGAATCTTAAGTGATCGGCAGTAACTCTGGCCAATATTATAATGCCGACTAGAATTACAGAAATCGAAGTCACGTGGTTATAGATGTCAGTAATTCTGGCGGGCATTATAAAGTTTCCGCCGAGCATTATAGTTTCGATTTTTTTAGCAGAATCACTCCAATCCCTAGAAGTGCAAAAATTAAATATTGACTGTTGATTAATTATTGGAGTCACAATCCAGGGACGATGATTTTGTGATGATTTTTTACTAATAAATTATGTGATAAAATTTTTTTTAAAAAAGTTTTTATATTATTTGATAATATTGTATATAAATTATTCGATTTTCTGTTTATAAAATGTAAAATTATATTGTGACTTCAATTCCCATTTAGAGGAAATCTGGTATCATGGGAGGGGGAGAATCTCTACGTACAGTATATGTTGTGTGTAAGATATCATTTTGCCGACCGACACTAAATTATGGACATTTGGGCTGATCTTTATAATGCCCTAAGAAAGTTTGGCCAGCATTAGTCATCTGACGACGCACAACATACTTTTTAAAAAATTTTAAATGTAATTTTTCATTCTAATGCGCTTCTGATTTCTTTTTTTTTTTTTAAAAAAAAAAGTGAAATTATTTTTAAAATCATGTGATCCTTCAAGAAGTTGTGAAGATTTTGAGTAATATGATAAGCATTTCGAAAGTTTCACAAAATAACATTTAATATAGGAGAATTAGAATTGTGATTTTATGATTTGATGAACTTATATTACATATATTATTCGTTTAGTGTGATCATCATCTCTGCAAAAATCATTTGCCCTATTGGCTCGTCAAAATATTATTAATATGTTCAATTTCGCGTATCGGAGATATGTCAAAATTAGTTTACATTTTGTTCGGATATTTCTGCAAATTATTATGGTGCTTCGAAAAGGTTGGCTGAAGCCAACAAATGTTTTAAGTACTTAATAATTTTTTTTTTATTACTAGTTATTCTTTGAGCGCGAGTTGATGGCAGCTGCTTTAGTAGTTATTTCAGAGCCAACTCTATTTACGCAGCTATATATGCTTGAATTGGAACAATATTGGGCAATAACATTTTCTCCCTTTAACGGAACACTCCAAGCAAGTTTTGAAAAAGAGCCAAATAATTTACGAAAAATTTATCCAAAAAACTTGAAAATTAGCTTTATTAAATTACGACATTAGCAACATTTATTTTCACTGTAT
The DNA here is from genome assembly GCA_003550305.1 of Glomus cerebriforme. NCBI lineage: Eukaryota > Fungi > Glomeromycota > Glomeromycetes > Glomerales > Glomeraceae > Glomus > Glomus cerebriforme. The sequence goes on from QKYT01000217.1 coordinate 51,180, forward strand.
TTTTATGGTAGAAGGTTTTTATGGAGGTCAATTAAATTACCATTATTTATTGCGTGAGGTATTTAACTATTTATAAAATAAATTATAATAAGAATGTAAAAGCAAATTTCTATAGATCGTCTAAATTAAATAAATTTTATCTATTACTAGAAAAAATTTAAAATAATTTTCTATTATGATTTATGAGTCATTTCTATTGAACTTTTTTGGGTCAAATTTAAACACTCTTATTTTAGCGAATTTTCTTGGAACAAAAGGTGGTAATTTACTTCCAGGGCCCTTGGTAGGATCTTGCTTAGCTTTTAATCCGTTGAGCTCGGAATGTCTTGGTGTTTTGTTGCAAACAACGGATCTTTGTCCAGCATTTGGTGTATTCTTTTCAGATACGGCTATTCTTTGTGCAAGTTTAATAAGTTGTGCTTTTCTAACTCCACCTAAAATTATTATAAAAAATTTAGTCGAAATCATTAAAAAAATTTGGTCGAAATCATTAACTAAATTGGATAATTACCTAAGAAATAAGCAACATCAATAATTGTGTCGCATTGGTCTTGAACAGAACAAGGTGGAGCAGCAACTAATAAAGAGTCAATACAAACACCAGAAACATCTGCAAGAAATCCGCCTATATCTCCGGTCATAAAATTTTCCAATTGTTTAATAGCTGGATTTTTTTCTTCTTGCCCAAACCTTGCGCTAACAAGAGCGAAATAAAAAATCAAAAAGAATGTTGATAAAAAAACCTTCATTTTGAAAAGAATGATAAGGAAGGTAAAGATTAGAGTATGGTAAAGTAGGGTAAGGTAGGCAAGGTATGGTAAGTAGGGCAAGGTAAGGAAATATAGAGTAAATTATTTAATAACGAGAAAGCAATTCATGAGAATTTTAGGGGTATTTATAATGAAAAAAAAACATTAACTACCCTTCTTGTTTGATAAAAACGGATCAATGATAACGGATCGTCAACAACAAGCATGGTCAGTGACAATCATTGGTATTTTTAATCACACATGCTATCAGGCGTAAAATTAATTTTCACAGCAGCCAAAAATGGTGCTTTTCATTTTGTTGTAATACAACTACTATATATAGCTAGAATTTGATTTGTTCTTGACTTACATAAATAACCATTTTGAATATATTATGCAGCTATACCCGAATAAATTATATATTCAGTGTCACATATAATAAATCTTGTTTACAACACGCGGTCGCATAGAATAAAAACATTATAATATTGATATTCTTGCAACATGCGGTCACGTATAATAAAGACATTATAATATATTCTGCTTGGCAACACGCGGAATTGCAAAGCCCGATTTAGGGTAATGATAGGAAGTAATTTAGGAAGAAGAACGTTTGGGGAAGGCGCCGGTAGGGGACCGCTAAAGTAAATCTTAAAATTTTTTGCATAGAAGACAGTTAAGAATTACATGTTATACAATATTGAGTTTCTAATAAAAGGCTTAAATAAAGTTTCTAATACTGTATAAAGTTTAAATAAAGTTTCTATTATAAAATTTTTAACTTTAATAAAGCTTATTTATGAGTACACAATTTTTATATTACATGTTTTGCACACTGAATTCGTTAAATATAAATGTAAACGTTTTCATTTTTTTATATTATAAAATTTTAATCAACGAGCGTCCAGCTCCAATACAAAGTAATATGATTAGAAATTGTAAAAAAAAAAAAAGAGAAAATAAAACTCATACTTCGCGCTCATGATCATAAAAGTAAGCAAAAAAAGAGACTGAAGAACAATATAACCGTTAAAAATATTTTGCAAGAACAAATCATAAAGACATATTCGATGCCATATTGAATTATTGAATCGTAGTGACGTAGTAGCAAAAATCGTCCGATTGAAAATTTAATTAATTTAATTTAATCAAGTATTATTATTGGTTCAACTATCTTATCGTATATTTATATTTTAATAATGACATTATTATTTTTCTTTTATTTTTTTATTTTTATTTTTTATTTTTGAGTTTGACAAATTAACTTTATTGTTTATTGATTCACACACTATTCCATGTGCGCATTTAATTCGAATAGGGACCTTGCATAATAGTCATGTTTTTCACGGTTGTGGCAACTATATTATTATTTTTTTTTTATTTGATATCGATATCAGATATAGTGAATTAAAAGCTAGTTGAATCAGTTGAAGTAATTGCGACAGATAATAATTTGTTCTAAATAGTTCCTAAATTTTGGCTGAAATCGGCTGAAATTACTACGCATTTCACGAATCTTGCCGTTAAATTCATTTTTTCTTGAGCTCTTTGATTAAATGAATGATTGATTATATAATGTGATTAATCTCAAACAAACCCTTCAAAAAAGTAGCGTAGAAAATGCCAAAAAGAACTCCAGAAAGGCAGGTTTCCTCAAAGCCGTTACAAGCTCGGACAATGAAACCATAACAGACCAAAATAACAATCGGCGAACGAATCATGACTAAAGGCGACCCTTTCAAAAAAAAAAAAAAAAAAGTTAAAATTAAATATCATCGAGCACGCATTTTGGATCAATTAAATTCACTAAACCTAAGTCACGAAATACTCGTCTTAATTGAACAGCAACATCCAGATAACGTCCAGACTTTCCCGTTTCGGCATGATTTCTAGACATGATTTGGACATTCTGTAATGTCCAATGGTACATTTTCTGGGTGATTTCATTTTCCTGGACACGCCTGGATGTTTTCTGGACACTTCTTTTTCGTAGGGATCGTGAATTCTTATCTGTTATTCCAATTACCAAAGTATTAAAAGATTTTATATTATTTTTACTTTATATTTTATTTTTTTGAAAAAAAAAAA
>QKYT01000217.1:66471-78234 GCA_003550305.1 Glomus cerebriforme
TTCATTTTCATCTATAAATCAAAAGATTATAATTCATTACAAAATTCATTACTATAATAATGATTTTACATACCATCAATATGATGTTTCTTTATTTGTTGTTGAATTTGTTGAATCGGAGTATCTAAAAAATTTAATAAATTATATATATTTAATAATATTCTTTTTAATATTAAACAGTTAACGGTTTTAATTGTTTTACTCACCATTCTTTGAACTTCTAACTAGTATTATTTAAATTGTAAAATATTTATTAATTTGGAGTTTGACATTTCAAGAAAAAAAGAATAATTTATAAAATAATATACCTTTAGAAATACTGCTTATTTTTGATGTACTATCATTTTTCTCTTTACTTGATTTACCAAAATCATCAACTAAAAAAAAAAGCAAAAAAAAAAATAAATGTTTTATTTCACATATTACTTGATAAATTTAATTAGTATAGTACTTACTATTATCAGGAATATGAAAGTCATCATATGATTTACTGTGAAATGCTATAAAAAAAATTAAAAAGTTTTTATATGAATTATTAGTCCGGAGCGTAAGCGAAGAACTATATATTCCCTCCGCTTATTATTTGAGCTGATTAATGTTATTGGTTCGTTACTCCTAATTAGTATCACGATTACAAAAATACCACGAGACGATTTCCTTTTAATAAAATAAGAACCCAGCTCCAGACTGAATAATCCCTAGTTTATAAATAAAATATAATTGTCCATTTATACCTTCTTGTTCATCTATATTATATAAAAATAAAAGATTTTATTTACATAATATTAGTAAATAATAATATAACAAATTTCAAAATAAATAATGAATTAATAAAATAATTAATAAGGCATAAAATAAAATATAATGATATACCTGCCGTTGCATTCCTTGGTTCTGGAAAATTTTCAAATCGGTGAATTTTACTTGTAAGTAATCTGCTAATTGTGTAATTCATACTTTGTTTATTTGCTTCTGAGTTACTATTGACTTTTGATTGAGTTGATTCATTTGATTCATTTTGGTAATAAACAAATCTAATTTTTCTAATTTCTCTCCTAAGTGTACGAATATCAGGTCTTTTCAATGGATCAGCATCCCAACATTGTTTCATTAAACCTTCATATTCTAAAGGAGTTCCTGGCACAACTTTTGGTCTTATTCCATTAATAATATTTGTTGCAAGATAATAATCATGTTCATAATTATTAAAAGGTGGTTGTCCAGATGAAATTTCCCACATAAGCATTGCAATACTATAAATATCAGATTTAAAAGTAGTTTGTTTTCCAGCAATAACCTCAGGTGCTATATAAGGAAGATTTCCATATATACTGTTTGATGGTTTATCTGCAGGGCCACAAAATCCCAGATCACTAATAAACCATCTATTACTTCTTGGAGAATGTAATAAATTTCCAGAATGCAAATCTCTATGAATTGCTTTCGCCTTATGAATTTTTGAAATTGATCTCACTATATCATGGATATTTTGAATTCTTTCTTTCCATGTAAGCTGATTATGATTCTGTTGTAAATATTTTCTTAAATCTACATCCATTTTCTCCATTACAAGCATGTAATCTCCATTTGATGGATCTTTTGTTAAACCATAACATTGGACAATCTCTGACCATTTATTACTTATAGTTAAATGTGATTTAGCCTAAAATTTTTTTAGAATTATAAATGAATTTCAAATGTTAACTTTTTTATTTTCTTTTAATATTTTTAAATTACAAACCTCTTCAAACCATCGTTGATTTGCATTTTCAGCATTTTCTAATCTTTTAAGTATTACTCTTTGTCTTCCTTTTCTTTTTAATTGTCGTTTGTCAGAATCCCATATTTTATATCTTCCATTAATCCAATTTGCTTTATAAATTTCAGAGTATCCACCTTTTGTTAGATATTTAATATTTTGAAAATTATTATATGGGATCCATTCAATTATCCCCTCTGGGTCAATTGTTCCCGTTTGACATCTCTGTATTAAATTATCAATATTATCATTTCCAGAAGTCCAATTTGAAAAATTTGCTTTCAAATAATTTCGAACACAATATTCACAATATAATGTTGCCAAACATCCTTGGTTGCAATTTTCACAAATTCTTTTTGTTCCGCTGTTATAATTAACTTTATTTCGGTCATGGGTTTTATTTAATATTTTTATTGCATAAGTTTTTTCATCCTCTGTAAGAGAATCATCAGCAAGAATGGTTTGTTTTCGAAATTCAAATCGTTTATCTTGTTTATTGTAAATATTATAATCAGTTAATGCCTTTGATTTATTAATTGCATTCCAAATAATCTCTTTTCGAATAGCGGACATAATGCAATATTCTTATATTATTTTACACAATAATGTAAGAAACGTAACAGAATGGAATTTTCATATTTTTTGAACCCCGAATTCGTACAAATGTTTGTGACTGTTCCACAAGGGATACATTTTTATAACACAACGACTAAATTAGGCGATCACAATAAATCTAATGAAATCACAAATTTATTAATTTCAATGCAAGGTTGAGTTCGTCAATGTTAATCAGTTGTAGATAATTGAGGAGCTAGTTACATCTTTTTTTCTTTTATATGTATTTTATTTATTTTAATTTACATTAATAAATTTGATATACAACCCGATTAAAAAAAAAACAAATTTATTAATTTCAAGTTAAATTTTTTATCTTCAAATAATAGAATTTACTTCGACATTATTTAAACTCATTTCTACTGGTAAGGATTTCAAACTGTTTCATGAACTTTCTTTGAATTTGCTTTTAAAGTAATTTAGTGCGAAAGGTTAAATAATGGTGATGATGTTAACGAACTGGCATTTGTTGATTTCTCTTAATTTAACAATTCATGTATTTTAAATTTTTTTGTGCCAATTTTTTTTTTTTTTGATAAAAATAACACAAAGTTTCTTATCATTTTTTGTCCATCTCAAAAGTTTATTGTAATAAAAAAAACTAAATTCTAAACATGATATGAAAATAAATAACGAAAAAAAAAGATTCTTTTACTTTATTTATATTACTATCAAGTGCTAAAAAGAAATTGTGAAGATGGTAAAATTGAAGTTGGTGATAATAATCAATATTTTCACAACTACGATTATAATTGAACTAATTTTGTTTGTTGCTTACGCGTGTAGTAAAAATTAGTTCACATGAATCGTATTAGATTAATAGTGAGTCAATTATTTTTTTTTTATTTGAATAATAACTAATAGTGTGACGTAATTATTTTTTTTTGTTATGAACGCGTATCAATTATGATATATATATTATAATATGGTAAATATTCCTAATTATTTAGCGTTAATAGATTCTAAATATGAATAACATCGGTCACGAACGTACAAAGCGGTCATTCGGTCACAACTAAAAAATAAAAAAAAAATCGCATTAACGATATTTACGAAATAAGCAAAATTTAGTTTTAAATTATTAAGAAAAAAAAGTATTATATAAAATAATAGATAAAGAGATTCATTCGATCACGCTTAAAAATCAGTAAACAAGTCTTTAACCGGTTAATTAATTATTTTTTAGCTATAAATTTATTTATTTAAGCAAGAAATAAAGTTTTCGTTATTAAAAATGTCAAAAAATTTTTTTTACGGTGAAAAAAAATTTTATAAACAAATTATTACATGGCAAAGTTTATATAAAAAGTTTCACAAAATTAGACAGTATGCGTCGTAAGTGTTATAGGCTCTATAGGCCTGTATAACGCAAGTTTTACTGAGGATTATTTTCATCATAAATTGTCCATCAAAAATAACTGTGAATATGTCATAGTTTCTAATTTTATATGACTCCGAATTGGAATTGCACAAACATTCAGATTATTTCTACTAAAAGTAGAGATTATTAATAAAATTTTGAACGTGTTCAAAGTCATCAAATACATTTTAGACTTAATTCAACCCTAACTTTAATCGATTTGAAAAGAATAATTACACAACAATAATAATAATGCAAATTTAAATAAAGTTCATAAACATGAAGGATATTTTTTTTTTTACAATGTTACGCAATGACGCGAAATATGCAAGTTGCGAAATTCCGGATTATTGGCCTTTTTATATTTTGAGTTTTATTGATTTTTTTAATTGTAGACAAATAAAAATAAAAAATTTTTTTTTTTTTTTAATTTGAAGTCGATGCACAAAAAATTTTTTTTCAAGTATAAACAAAAATTATTTAAATTACTTGTAAATACATGTATTTAGGCAAATAACAATTAAAGGGTTACCACGCATATTACGCATATCAGATATTACACGAATTAATCGGATTACGTTGTTTATGTATTAACAACATATTCTAACAGATTTTTATATAATTAGTTATTACATTAAAGATTAATGTTATATTACGTTAATACACAGATGTAAAAAAAAAAAAAAAAAAAAAAAAGTATTCTATAAAATTTTTCTAAATTATTTTTATAAAAAAAATTAAAAGATCATGCTAAATAATAAACTGATAAAAGTTAAACCACCAACAATTTTACTATTATTATTATTTATTGAAAAAGCTGAACTAGTATCACTTCCTGATGCAGCACCAGTAGCAGTAGATGTAGATGGGGAAGAATTAGTTTTTGTCGTAGGATTAGCTATAGCTACATTATTAGCAGTTTTAGCAGTTTTAGCATCACCTTTAGGAACAGGTGAAGTATTAGGAGCAGTAGCTGGTTGTGTAGGTGCTGGTTGTGCAGGTGCTGGCTGTTTAGGAGCGACAGCTTCATTAGGATTTCCTTTAGGAACTGGTGCTTTAGAAGTATTAGGAGCAGTAGCTGGTTGTGCAGGTGCTGGCTGTGCAGTAGTTGGCTGTTTAGGAGCGACAGCTTCATTAGGATTTCCTTTAGGAACTGGTGCTTTAGAAGTCTTAGGTGCAGTAGCTGGTTGTGTAGGTGGTTGTGCAGTAGTTGGCTGTGCAGTATTTGGTTGATTAGGAACGACAGCTGTATTAGGATTTCCTTTAGGAACTGTTGCTTTAGGAGTCTTAGATGCAGTAGCTGGTTGTACAGGTGGTTGTGCAGTAGTTGGCTGTGCAGTAGTTGGTTGATTAGGAACGACAGCTGTATTAGGATTTCCTACACCAGTTTGTTTACCATTTGGAACACCCTTAGCAACAATTTTACCAATTTTACCAAGATTTTTACCAACAGGTGGAGGAGGATTCACTTCAGGTGGATATTTTCCATTTATATCAGTAATAGTAAATCTTGTAGAATAAACTTCACCAGATTTACCGTTAGAAAATCTCAAAAAATAAAATTTTCCTGCAGGATCAACTTCTGGTACTATCCAAGCCAATTTTCCTAGGGTAGCATCAACAGTTCCTATAGGTCCCAAAGCTACTTGACTAAGATCTGCACCAGTCATAAAATCTACTTGGACTTTTCCTATCGTCTTTAAACTTGGAGCTTTACCATCATCATTCCATTGAATTGTAACCTAATGCAAAAAAAAGGGGTAAGAAAAAAAGAAAAAATTTCTTTTATTAATGAGTTTTACTATTTATACTTACTTGTTGGTTTGGACTGAAGATTGCAGAACCATCGGGATTTGTTGGATATATATTCGCATTAATTGTACCAACATTAAGAAGGAAAGCAACTAATGCTACGAACGAATAAGATGATTTCATTTTTTTTTAAAAAGGAAGGAAAAAAAGAAATCTTAAAAAGTTGGTTATAGAAAGAAGGAATATTATAAATTATTTTTACCGTTCGCGTATGATATTTAACGAGAAGAGAAATATCCTCTACGGTAAAGAAAAAAAAGATGGGAATTATTTTTTTTTTTTGTGTTCAGAGTTAACTAAGAGGAAATAAAAATGGAAAACGAATATATATATATATAAATCATTTTTTTTTTATCGAGACACAAAAAATTGAATTTAAATTTTTTTCATGTAAAATAACATTCATACTTCTTCATACACGATTAATAGACAAAAATCTCTGTACGACTTAAATAAAAAAATATGATTAGTTATAAATTGTTACAGATTGCGACGTAACACCTTGATTACCTTATTTAATGGATGAAATTATGCAACAGATTAATTATTTATTGTCGTACACTCGTACCATATGTAGTATTTCTCTTCAGATCATTCGACATCTACCAAAATGGCACGGTCTTTTTTTTTTTTTTTTTTTTGTTGTTGTTGTTGTTATCGAAGCGGTGATAGCAGTCGTGATTCCCATACGTGCATTGCATGTTTGATTAATATAATTTAATTTACCAGATAATTTTTCCACAATTACAAAAGTTTGATCATTAATTTTTACGGGTAAAGATAAAAACAAAGGAATAAAACAAATAAATAATAAACATAATTTCATAATTATGATTTTAACTTTATAAAAAAAATCTTTCAATATGTTTAATTAGGTAAACGGACAATTTCCACATCGGTCTTTTAGCGATTCTAAGCCTTGCTTTATTGATTGGTCGCGTCCCGCCACAAAAAAAAAAAAATTTACATTAAGGGTCTCATTAATTGTAAATCTCAATAACAATTAGAAATTTTCTTTTTTTTTATAAAAAAAAAAAGTTTAATTTTAAAACAAATAATAATTAATAATAGATAATAACTATATATAAGGTAAATTCTCATTTATAATTCATTATACGTTAAACAAATGAAAGATGAATAAGAATAATTAGACGAATAAGGCATAACCGCATAAGTAGTCATTGAAATTATTATAAATCTCATAATAATAAAAATAAAATAATGAAAGGAAAATTTTTACTTGAATGAGAAAAGTATATACTAACAAAATTTAAAGTTTAAACCAATAAGTGCATATTTATTTTTATTTCTAACCTTTCGTCTATTAAACTTTATCAAATTTTTTTCTAATCAAACTATATTTATACAATATATACCGTAAAATAATAACGGATAACGTTGTTACACCATAATCTAAAAAAAGTTTCTAGTCGTTAATTCATAATTACCTACCCTTATTGTTTTGAAATTTTCTTTTGTTTTTTTTTATCAAACTAAAAATATTATGGAACTAATTCACAGAATTTTTTCCTAATTTTATTTATTTATTTATTTATTTATTTTTTTAATTATATAACGAAAAAAAAGAGATATTTCTAAAAACCTTTTTTTTTCTAAAAAAAAATTTTTGTAGAACGAAAAAATGATTTTTTTCGAGCATTTTATATATTAAATAAATGTCATTATAACATCATAGTGATCATTGTATAAGCTTTCATTTTGATAATTATGGTAATAATAAAAACAACAATAAAAAGACTTGATTGTTTGATAAGTTGACGCCCGTTACTACCAAAAGTAACTTTCAAAAGCAAAATGGTTATGTAACATAATAATCGCTTTTAGTGCATTAAAATGCATTTACTGCGGTTTTTTTACGCCACTTTTCATTATAATTCATTTTTAATTGGACAAAGAAAATAAAAGTCATTATAAATAAGTTAATTGTTCTGGGAAAAAGTAACTCCCAAATATAATGGTTATTGTTTCCGAAAAAAGAATATTTTGATAGTAATTGTAGGTTCATTTTATTTTATTTTTATATAGTCTATTTTAATTTCATTATCTAATCAAGAAATATGAAAAAAAAAAATTTCTTATATAAATATGAGACGTCTTGATCTTTTTTTTTTTTTCTTTCCACTCAATTTGATTTTTTTTTTTTTTATTATTATCTTTGAAAAAAATGTTGCCAAATACAAAAATGATGACCAATTCAATAAAAAAGGTGAAAGAAAATCAGTTGGAAGAAAATCAAGCGACATTTAGAATACCAAAAGGAAAATCAGGTTATATATACGGCCCCGACCATTCAAATTTAAAACGAATAATGTATGTAATTTTTAAAGTTATTTAAATTATAATATATATATATTTTTTTTAAACTAATCACCAAGTTTTTCTTTTAATAAAAAAAAGATATAACTCAGGAGCATATATTGAAATCAACGGAAGGAGAAATCAATCTTGTCAAGCGATAATTACTGGTACTCCAGAACAACGTAATAGGGCCATTGAATTATTAAATGAAACTTTGGGACGTTCAAATTCATATTCACCGATTATGGGATTTACTTTATTAGATGAATCTGATAATAATTTTGGTTTAAATTTATTATTTAAAAAAGTTTCTAATGATGAAGGTTATAAAAATAATGTTTTTCCTAATCTTATAACTTATCATAAATATACTCTTGAAATGAAAACGACTTTAAGTACTATTCCTGCTCCAAGATATAATAATTTATCAATTAATAGTTTATCAGGAAAAATTTATAGTTTTAATACTATCTCTCAATTAAAACTTTGTTTAAATGAAATCGTTAAAAATTTTTCTAATAATAATCGTAAACTTTTACTACAACAACAACAACAACAACGAAATCAACAAATTTTATTGGATAATTCTGATAATGAATTTCGTTTAAAAATTAATTTTGGTAGAGAATTATTTACTAAAATTGATAAACCTATTTTAACTTTATCAGAATGGAATAAATTAAAAAGAGGTCATAATGGAATTACTACAGCTTTTTGTCATGATCTTGGATTTTTTGAGAATAGGAAAATTGAAAAATTAAAAAGAATTTTTAATTTTAAAGAAATTAATATTAAAAATAATAAAATTGTTGATAAAGAGGATTGTTTTATTACTGTTTTATATATGGAAAAAGATAAGAAAAATAAATTTAAATTACAATGGAATGCGAATGAAGGTAAAAAAGAAAAAAAAAGGAAAATAATATATTGATATAAAACAAATTTTAAATTTCTTTTTTTTTTATTTTACAGGATGTTGGAAAATAATAAAATCAACGAAAAATATACGTCGTCAAGCTATAATAGACATTGTATCCGGTAGAAACGAATCACCCGATTTACGTTTCTTATTAAAATCTCAAAACCGTTCATCTTCTATTAATGAAAAATATCATAAAATAATTCATAATTTACAAAAATCCGAAAAATTTCTTCAAAGGAATAAAGAATCATTTTTTAATGATAATGGTAAAAAGATGTTTTTTGAGTCAGAAGATTTTAATGGAAAATTTAAATGTACAAGCGTTAGACAATCTATTATCAAAAGGCAGTTGACGTAAGTAATTCAAACATTTTAAATAATTAAAAAAGGAATACTGCGGAATTTATGACAAATAACATTACTTTTTTTAAATTATTTAGTAATGATAAATATCAGATGAATTTTATTTCCACTTTACAAGATGAAGGCGGTAGAATAACTTTGGAAGATACCGTCAATTTAATTAATCTTTCTTGGATTTCTTCGCCTCCTAATGGATGTGAATCAATCACAACCATGGATCCTAATGATCCAAAATTTACTAATTCAATTACTGAAACAATTCATGAAGCAAGAAAAATTTCTAGAATAATCGGAGACATTCAATAAGAAATTCACTACTCCATTTGAAAAGATCATGCACAATGCGCGCTGTAATTCTTTTCAAAAGTGGAAAATTTTGATGAATTATTTTAATATTCTTTTTTTCAAAGTGATTGTATTTTATTTTTTTATTATTTATTTGTTAATAAAATTTCCATTTTTATAAACATTAAAATGATATAATTTTTTTTTTATAAAAAATATCGAGAAATTTTCAAATGATGACTAATTTTACTGGATTTCAAAGTTACTCAAAATTGGTAATACAATCTAATCTTGTATATAAACAGGTTTCTAAAGTGATTTTAGGGATGACATAAAAGGAGATTAATGTGTGGCAAAATTATGAGGCGACTTCTTTGTTTAAAAATTGATTTCTAAAATTATTTTTTTTGTCATTCATAGTACGGTAGTACAGCTTGACAAAGAAACGAGGTGTTCATTGGACAATCTATTTATTCTGCCATACTGTAATGACTATAAATGTCGGAAATAGCCCATTAAAGTTATTAATGCCCAAGTTAGTAAGCAAGTTAGTATTGTTTGTATTTTCACGGGTTTTGGTCGCATTTGGTCACGCCCGATTAGCTCGATCATGATCAAGTATAAAAAGGAGTTTGATTTTAATAATAATAATAAAAAAAAAAAAAAAAATTGAAAAATTATGTATAAATATATAAATGCTTATGAAAAGTATTTTAGAATATTTAATAGAGGAAATTATTTATTAATATCGGAGATGGATAGTAATCAACGTGGTATTTCTTTCATAGGAAGCGTTGCACTTTTGGTCTCGGCAATGACCGGACCTGGACTTGTAACAAGTATGTTTAACCCATTCTTTATTATTATTATTATTATTATTTATTCGTCTTCTAAAAAATAGAATTACTACTTATACTATATTAAAAAAAAAAAGGATTCTTACCTGTAAATGTTAAAATCATTTCTTCTAAATTCGACTTATGATGATACGCCTCTGTATAAATAGTTCCTTTACTTTTTCAAATTTCGGGTTGGTTGATTCCTACGATCATGTTTATCATTGCTATGTCACTTGGTGCTATCTCTTCTTTACTTTTATGTGAAGCATTGACGATGATCCGTGGAAATGAAAAATTTCAGGTACTAAAATTATATTTTCTTTTCTAATATATATATTTTTTATCGATTCATTTATAGCTTTTTATATTGATGTTAATTTTTTTTTTATCTTTAGCGTAAAATTGAATTTACGCATTTAACAAATTTTTTAATCCCACAACGAAAAATACGAATAATGATACAAATCATTTTATATTTATCTATTGAATCAGTCATAATTGCTTCAATTATATTATCAGCTCAAGCAATGGATTTAATGTTATTGAGGTGGGCTGGTAAAACTTGTGGATTGGGCTTTCATCCAAATTTTGGATTTTTTTGTATAAATGATGCTATTGATGTAAATAGTCCATTTGGATCAAATTATATGCTAGCTACTTTAGGATTTATGGTAATCAATCTCCGTGAAAATTTAAAGTGTGATTTTTTTTTTACTATCATGATTTTACTCACTCTCTATTAATTTTCTAGATAACGTTGGGATTTTGTGCTCCTTTGGCTTTTTTGGATTTAGTTGATAATGTACTTGTACAAATTTGTAAATATATATATAATATATTTTTTTTTATGATATTTTGTTTTATATTATTTATTTATATTTACTATTAATACTTGCTTCAAATGTATTAGTTTCTTTCGGAATACTCGTTTTTATCGTAATCACATGGATCGTTACATTCGTACTTACTGGACTACATAAGGATTATGTTCCGTTGGTTAGCGATAATCAAAGTCAGGTTGTTGGTACTGTATTATTCAATTACGCGTTCATAACTACCGTACCAAGTTGGGTTAATGATTTAGTAAGTATATAATTTTTTTTTTTTTTTAAAAAAAAAAAATTAATTTTCTTCGTTCTTGAAAATAAATTTATTGATTAATTTTATTTATTTTAGCGACCTAATGTATCAATTAGAAAAGCTACATGGTATTCAGTTATAATAAGCACAGTAACATATATATTATTAGGAATATTAGGAGGAATGACATATCAAATGGATTTGGCGTCAAATATTATAGCAGAAATTGATAAATCATCACATCGTAATATTGTGACGGATATCGCGACTTTTTTATTTCCACTTGCTGTCTTATTAACTAGTATACCAGTTTATTCTATTGTTGTACGTTATAATCTAGAAAGATCCGGTCTTTGCGAAAGGAGTACGTTTAGTCACAATTTTGTTTCTTGATTTTTTTTTTTTTTTT
>QKYT01000217.1:78254-94995 GCA_003550305.1 Glomus cerebriforme
TTTTTTTTTTTAGGAATGGCCACTTTGTTATCAACATTTTTACCGTGGATAATAGTTTTACCATTTCAATCAGGAGTTTGGTTAAATATTTTTACAAATTGGACTAGTTTATTATTTACTAGTACAAGTAATTTTATTGTACCATTCTATTTATATTATTTAAGTCAAAAGCAGAAAAATCAAATTTCTTCGATTGAAATCATTGAACAAGGAGAAAAAGGTTTAGATACCATTATATTGAAGCCTACTGTACCATCAAAGACTCCACCACCGACGTTAGTACCACCATCATCACCAATGCTTAGCGCTGATACAACTAGATTATCTAGTGGAGATTTTAAAAATTTAGTTGAAAAAGCCACAAACAAAATTAGTGGTACAAGTTCTTCATCTTTTAATGATGATGATAATTTACTTCATCCTAATCGATCATTACATTATCGTAATAACCGTAGTAGTGAAAATATTAATGAAAATTTATTATTATCACCAACTTCAATTTTACCAACTTCACCAACTTCACCAACTTCACCTATTTCACCAATTTCACCGATTTCACCAATTTCTTTAACATCACCAATATCACCTAAAGTATTTGATGATGATGATAAAGGTTGGTTTGATGATAAACCTTTTACCGCTTTTCCTGCTAATAAAAAGTGTAGAATGTTTGTTGCTATGATTGCTAGTGGTATTGCCGTAATTTTAGTTGGAGGAATTATTATTTATGATTTTGTTAAATTAGCACTTGGTAGTAACGTATTTGACTTATCTAATAATAATTAAAATAAAAAAAAATAGTAATGACTTTGGACGGATATAAAAAAAAACAAAAATTTAGTAAAATTTTTTTTGGATCGCTTTATAATGTAATAAAGTGTAGAATTTATATTTATGAGATACTGTAAAAAAAGGAATAATATATATAGATGTAAAAAAAAAAAAAGTTTTTTTAAAAAAATTTTAGTTAATTTATTAATTAATTAGTTTTTTTTTCGATTAGAAGAGAATTAATTAATTTATTTATTTGTGTGATTTTTAGATTCTAATTTTTTTTTTCACTACAATAATTTTTTTATTTGAGACGGGGCGGGTGATAATTAAAATTTTATTTTATCTTTTAAATTTTAATTAATAGTAAGATGATAATTGAAAAAAAATTTTCGATTATAAATAAAATAAAATTATTATTATCAAAAAATTTAAAATTAGAAATCCGAATTTAATTAAAGCGATGGATGTAAAAAAAAAAACGAAATTGCATAAATCGGATGAATTTTATAAAATTTAGTTGTAGTGTGTAAATTGCGCGTGAATCACAAAAAAAAAAGATTTTTTTTTCTTCTATTTTCTATCCTTAAAAAAAGCAAAGAGAATTCACCAGTTTGTTATCGTCACTATTTATTATCTATCCTTCATGTTAAAATTTTTTTAAAACAATTCTCCGCCAAAACAGTTATTAATTGGAAGTAAAATGTTAAAGTTTGTTAATTTGATGACACCAGAACTATTAATATAGAAATTATTATTAACGTAATCACTTTTAGCATAATTTTGCCTGTGTAATTATAATATTCAGTGCAACATAGTTTCATGAACCTTAATTCGGATAAATTAGTCATTCCTTGTGGAACAGTCACAATCATTTGTACGAATTTGGGGTGCAAAAAATATGAAAACTCCATTCTGTTACGTTTCCTACATTATTGTGTAAAATAATATAAGAATATTGCATTATGTCTGCTATTAGACAAGAAATTGTTTGGGCTGCACTTAATAAATCAAGGGCATTAATTAATTATAATATTTACAATGATATACACAAACAATTTGAATTTCAGAAACAAACCATTCTTGCTGATGATTCTCTTACAGAAGATGAAAAAACTGAAGCAATAACGATAATTAATGAAACTTATGACAGAAGTAAAATTCTAAATAATAGCGGAACAAAAAGAATTTGTGAAAATTGCAACCAAGAATGTTTAGCAACATTATATTGTGAATATTGTGTTCGAAATTATTTAAAAGCAAAATTTTCAAATTGGACATCTGGAAATGATAATATTGATAATTTAATACAGAGATGTCAAATGGAAACACTTGATCCAGGTAAAATAATTGAATTTATCCCATATAATAATTTAAAAAATATTAAATATCTAACAAAAGGTGGATACTCTGAGATTTATAATGCAATTTGGATTAATGGAAACTATGAAATATGGGATTCTGGCAAACGACAATTAAAAAGGGTTGGAAGACAAGAAGTAATACTTAAGAGATTAGAAAATGCTGAAAATGCAAATCAACGATGGTTTGAAGAGGTTTGTAATTTAAAAATATTAAAAAAAAAAATAAAGTTAACATTTGAAATTCATTTATAATTCTAAAAAAAATTTTAGGTTAAATCACATTTAACTATAAGTAATAAATGGACAAGTATTGTCCGATGTTTTGGTTTAACACAAGATCCATTAAATGGAGTTTATATGCTTGTAATGAATAGAATGGATATTGATTTAAGAAAATATTTACAACAAAATCATAATCAGCTTACATGGAACGAAAGAATTCAAATTATCCATCATATAGTAAAATCACTTTCAAAAATTCATAAGGAGAGAGCAATTCATAGAGATTTGCATTCTAGAAATATATTACATTCTCCAAGAAGTAATAGATGGCATATTGGTGATCTTGGATTTTGTGGTCCTGCGGACAAATCATCAAACATTATATACGGAAATCTTCCTTATATAGCACCTGAGGCTATTGTTGGAAAAGAAACTACTTTTGCGTCTGATATTTATAGTGTTGCAATGCTTATGTGGGAAATTTCGTCTGGACAACCACCATTTATGAATTATGATTATGATTATGATCTTGCAATGAACATTATTAATGGCATAAGACCAAGAATAGTACCAGAAACTCCTTCAGAATATGAAAGTTTAATGAAACAATGTTGGGATGCTGATCCATTGAAAAGACCTGATATTCGTACACTTAGGAACAAAATAAGAGAAATCAATAGATTATATCAAAATGAGTCAAATGAATTAACTCAATTAAAAGTAAATAGTAAATCAGAAGTAAATAAACAAAATACGAATTATACAAGTAGCAGATTATTTACGAGTAAAGTTCACCAATTTCAAAACTTTCCTGAACCAAGAAATGCGACAGAAGGTATATCATATCTTATTCACGCCTTATTAATTATTTTGTTAATTCATTATTCATTTATATTGAATTTGGCATATTACTAATATTATTAATACTATCTTTTCTGTAATGTAAAATAGAGGAACAAGAAGGTACAGATAGATAATTTTATTTTAAAGTTATTTATTTTATAAATGATTTATATAATGACTTTAATTTTTTATAGCATTTCACAGTAAATCATATGATAACTTTTATTTCTGATAATTGTAAGTAAATTTATCAAGGTTATATGGATTAAATATCGATTGATTGATTCATTTTTTTAAATGTTTTTTTAAATTTAAACTTTATAAATTATTAATTTTTTTCTATTATATTTTTTAGATATTTAAAAAGAACAAACTTTAATTTTTTTTTTATATATTATTTAAACACTAAGACTAGAGTAAAAGATAAGAATTCTTAGTTTGTAATTTAAATAATTTTTTATATTAAAACTTGTTTATTCATAACTTATTAAATTTGAAATTGAACCTTAAATTATTTTGAAATGTTTAAAATATAAGTTTGATAAATATGATAATTACAATAAAACACATATTTGAGTGAATAATCCATTATATACATAAAAAATTTGGTACAACGATCCAATTAATATTTTTGTAATAGTTGAATATTTGACATCAAATTACAACTAAAATTTTGACTATTATGTGGTTAGAATTAAAAAATGAGATGATGAAGTAGTGCAGATAAGTAACAGTTATATTTATATCATAATTTATGACTAGTCAGATAATTTGCCAGAAAATTAAATAAAGCCATAATGTTGTTGTTCTTTGAAATGTATCAAAAATATTTAATATGGACGAAGACTAGTTGTTTAATTTGCCGCTAGATCCTGAACAAAATTACTGAGAAAATTTTAATCAATTATATACAGTATTTAATATTATAGAGTTCAATATTATTAATAAAAAAAGGTTGCATCGTCATCGGCATGAATTTCATCAATTTTTTTTTATTTTATATTAAATTATTGATGATATAAGATTTTTTTATAACAATTACACGATAAATATATCGTACATTTAACTTCTAGTAAATATTAGCGCGTGATTAAGATGAATTTATTAAAAATTTTAAGAAGCGGAAGGTACAGTAGCAGAACCTTTTACCAAGGAAGGAGCACAGCACCACCCAGAATATTTTAAATTATATGCAACACATTATTTTTCCTTCATTATTATCGTAACTGGCTTGATTTTATAAAAAAAAAAGTAGGAAAAAAAAAGATTTGAAATTAGAAAAATCCATAATTCCAATCTTTTATTTACAAAGCAGTATTCCCTAGTATCATACCATTCCGATGCTTCCAACAATTTCAGTAACAAAATTTATTTTACTATACAACTTTCTATCTTATATTCTACGATATTGAATACTATAATATTAGAATATTTATTTGATGCAATTGGATCATTAGATTCATAAAAAATTTTTATGAGAGTCTCATATGAAATTTTTGCTGGATCAAATTCGATTTGACATGCTTTGTGTGTCCTCATAAAGCTTGGTTTGATGATAAACCTTTCTGTTGAGAGAAAGTTTGGTTTGGAAGTGTAATCGTAACTTGATAGTAACGTATTTGACTTGTCTGATAATAATTAAAATACTGTAGATAAAATAGTATTTGTTCCCACGAATGATAGAAGAACTTCTATAGTTGAATCATGAATTTTATAAAAAAATTTCGCATGCCTCATGGATCAAAATTCGATTTGTCATGCTTCCACGTGTTCTCAAACCTTTTAAAAAAATTCAACGTTAAAATCTCTATATTCTGGATTTTGGGTTTCCACCAATATATTCAACATATCATTAAAATGCTATTGAATATTAAAAAAAAATCGAACAATCATGTATAAATATATAAATATTTATAAAATTTATGAGAAAATTATTTGCTACGGATAATAATCAACATGGCATTACTTTCATAGGAAGCGTTGCACTGACCTGGACTTGTAACAAGTATGTTTAACTTATTATTATTATTATTATTTATTCGTCTTCCAAAAAATAGAATTACTACTTTTACTATATTAAAAAAAAAAGAATTCTTACCTGTAAATGTTAAAATCATTTCTTCTAAATTCGACTTATGATGATACGCCTCTGTATAAATAGTTCCTTTACTTTTTCAAATTTTGGGTTGGTTGATTCCTACGATCATGTTTATCATTTCTATGTCACTTGGTGTTATCTCTTTACTTTTATGTGAAGCATTAACAACGATTCAGGTACTAAAATATATTTTCTTTCCTCTAATATATTTTTTCGATTCATTTATAGCATTTATATTGAAATTAATTTTTTTTTGATTTTTAGCGTAAAATTGACTTTCCACGTTTAACAAATTTTTAATCCCACAACGAAAAAATACGAATAATTGATACAAACCATTTTATATTTATCTATCGAACCTGCTTCAATAGCTGCTTCAATTATATAATCAGCTCAAGCAATGGATTTAATGTTATTGAGGTGGGCTGATAAAACTTGTGGATTGGGATTTCATCCAAATTTTGGATTTTTTTGTATAAATGATGCTATCGATGTAAATAGTCCATTTGGATCAAATTATATGCTAGCTTCTTTATTTAGTGTGATTTTTTTTTATTTACTATCATGATTTTACTCACTCTCTATTGATTTTCTAGGATTTTGTGCTCCTTTGGCTTTTTTAGATTTAGTTGATAATGTACTTGTACAAATTTGTAAATAAATATATAATATATTTTTTTATGATATTTTGTTTTATATTATTTTTTATTTATTTATATTTGCTACTTAAAATGTATTAGTTTCTTTCGGAATACTAGTTTTTATCGTAATCACATGGATCGTTACATTCGTACTTACTGGACTACATAAGGATTATGTTCCGTTGGTTAGCGATAATCAAAGTCAGGTTGTTGGTACTGTATTATTCAATTACGCATTCATAACTACCGTGCCAAGTTGGGTTAATGATTTAGTAAGTATATAATTTATTTATTTTTTTTAAAAAAAAAATAAATTTCTTCGTTCTTGAAAATAAATTTATTGATTAATTTTATTTATTTTAGCGACCTAATGTATCAATTAGAAAGCTACATGGTATTCAGTTATAATAAGCACAGTAATATATATATTATTAGGAATATTAGGAGGAATGACATATCAAATGGATTTGACGTCAAATATTATAGCAGAAATTGATAAATCATCACATCGTAATATTGTGACGGATATCGCGACTTTTTTATTCCCACTTGCTGTCTTATTAACTAGTATACCAGTTTATTCTATTGTTGTACGTTATAATCTAGAAAGATCCGGTCTTTGCGAAAGGAGTACGTTTAGCCACAATTTTGTTTCTTGATTTTTTTTTTTTTTATTATTGTCTTAATTATTAGATGAAAATGGGAACTTATTTTATTTTATTTTTATTATTATTTTTTTTTTTAGGAATGGCCACTTTGTTATCAACATTTTTACCATGGATAATAGTTCTACTATTTCAATCAGGAGTTTGGTTAAATATTTTTACAAATTGGACTAGTTTATTATTTACTAGTACAAGTAATTTTATTATACCATTCTATTTATATTATTTAAGTCAAAAGCAGAAAATCAAATTTCTTCGATTGAAATCATTGAACAAGGAGAAAAAGGTTTAGATACCATTATATTGAAACCTACTGTACCATCAAGAACTCCACCCCGACATTAGTACCACCATCATCACCAATGCTTAGCGCTGATACGACTAGATTATCTAGTGGAGATTCTAAAAATTAATTGAAAAAGCCACAAACAAACTTAGTGGTACAAGTTCTTCATCTTTTAATGATGATGATATTTTACTTCATCCTAATCGATCATTACATTATTATTATCACCAACTTCAATTTTACCAAGTTCACCAACTTCACCAATTTCACCAATTTCTTTAACATCACCAATATCACCTAAAGTATTTGATGATGATGATAAAGGTTGGTTTGATGATAAACATTTTACCGCTTTTCCTGCTAATAAAAAGTGTAGAATGTTTGTTGCTATGATTGCTAGTGGTATTGCCGTGATTTTAGTTGAAGGAATTATTATTTATGATTTTGTTAAATTAGCACCTGATACTTGATAGTAATGTATTTGACTTGTCTAATAAAATATGAAAAAAATAGTAATGACTTTGGACGGATATAAAAAAAAACAAAAATTTAGTAAATTTTTTTTTTTGGATCGCTTTATCATGTAATAAAGTGTAGAATTTATATTTATGAGATACTGTAAAAAACGAATAATATAGATGTAAAAAAAAAGTTTTTTTAAGATAATTTATTAATTAATTAGTTTTTTTTTCGATTAGACGAGAATTAATTAATTTATTTATTTGTGTGATTTTAGATTCTAATTTTTTTTTCATTACAATAATTTTTTTTTATTTGAAGAGGGTGATAATTAAAATTATATTTTAACTTTTAAATTTTAATTAATTAACTAGATTAGGTTGATGAGCGGCGACTTTGTCGCCGCCAGATTTATAGATTTAATAAAAAATATATATATATGTCAAAAAAATTACCAAAATCTACTGGATTATTTCATTTGAAACTGTCAATCATCTGATTCGTCAACAAAATATCCATCCAATTTATCTGAATTAGAGATGGGAATAACTCTGTGAGCTAGAGTGAATAGGACTGATAGAACTGGTTCCAATAATTAGTTTGGAGCAGAGTTCAGACTGAAATTCAGTTCCAATATTTTAATTAATATGTTTTAGAATAGAATATATAAAATATAAATAATTGTTTGTTACATTTAATTAGTATAGTTTATTTGTATTAGTTTAAATTAGTGTTAAATTAAGGGACGAAAGACAGGATCATGATCAGAAAAAAGTGGACAAAATTGTCCAGAAACAAACTTAAGATATCTTATTTATGAATGTAAAACCTGATGTCAATTCCTGCAAGTCAAAATATACAAGTCCTTCATTCTTTCTAAAAAATACTCTACTTTATCTTGCTCGAAATGACATGATTCAACTTTTTTATTAATTTTTAACCAAACAATTGATAATGTTGTTGAAATCCACCAGATGATAACTCGATTTTTTTTAACAAATTTTTGAGTTGAAAGCTGAAGAGTATGTTACTGACATTGTACCTAAATATATTTAATTCAAGATAATAAATATTCACAAAAAAATTATAGCACTTACTTGAAATAAAAGAAGTAAAAGAAGTAAAAGAAGTAAGAGCAATATCAATATCATTATATTATTTATATATATAAATTAGATTTGATGTGATTGTTTTTGATGCATGATAAAAATAAGATAAGCTTTATTTTTATTTTTATTTTTAGTAAAGTACAGCTAAGTATATACATCAGCACATCAGCGAAATCTACTATAAAAACAGCATGACTATATAAAAATAAGGTGGAATTTCGAGCCACAAAATTTATTACATGATGAAGATACCGTCAAAACTAATGTTTAAATTGTAATGTATAATTTGGAATTGCGCTACATTTAATTGCGGATTTGTGATACAGTACTTAATTTGTAACTGTTACAAATTCACTATTATTTTTTGTTATATTTTGTTAACCATCCCTAAATAAAAAACTTGTTGATCTACGGATTTTGAACAAAAAATTTTTAAACTAATAAGTTGTACACGTGTTCCATACTTAAAATAAATCAATCAAGTTTTTATTGTTTATTTTTACAGTATATAGAGTTGATTTTTTTTTAAATTTGTATATATATTTTTTGGGAATTCCTTTAGATTTAAAAAATGCGAATTTATAAAGCAAATATGTATCCTGCATGTATAATTGTATTAGAAATTAAACAATGTCTGAAATGTAAATAGGGTGTTAAAGATAAGGGAAAGCATAGGGAGATATAATTATTTTATTTTATTTATAGTAGTTAGTGTTTTATTTAGCAGAATATATTTAATAAAAAATAATTAAATGGTATATAATAAACACAATGGACATTTATTATATTAAAAATTGGCGCATTTTTATTGGTTATCATAAAAAAAAAATTAAAATTTAGGAATTGCATTTCAGCGATCCGGGCGGGATATGAGAAGTTGAGAACCAAGTTTCTCACCTAATCTAAGAAATAAAAATAAAAAAATGAAATAAAAAAAGTTAGTATTTATCAGTAAAGATAACGAAACTAACACGAAAATAATCGATTACCTGACTACTGCTGTGTCAATACCGATGTGGCCGTGGTCTAGCATTCCGAAACCTTCCAAGAAGGTGGGGAGACCCAAAACTAAAAAAAAAAATTAAAAAAAAAATAAAAAAAGTTAGTATTTTATTAGTTAGGAAAGGAAGGCAACGAAAATAAGGCGAAAATATTAAATTTCACGATTACCTGACTACTGCTGCGGCTATACCGATGTGGCCACGGTCTAGCATTCTGAAACCTTCCAAGAAGATGGGGAGACCCGAAACTAAAAAAAAAATTAAAAAAGTTAGTATTTTATTAGTTAGGAAAGGAAGGCAACGAAAATAAGGCAAAAATATTAAATTTCACGATTACCTGACTACTGCTGCGGTGATACCGATTTGGCCATGGTTTAGCATTCCGAAACCTTCCAAGAAGGTGGGGAGACCCGAAACTAAAAAAAAAATTAAAAAAAATAAAAAAAGTTAGTATTTTATTAGTTAGGAAAGGAAGGCAACGAAAATAACGCGAAATTATTAAATTTCGCGATTACCTGACTACTGCTGCGGCAATACCGATGTGACCGCGGTCTAGCATTCTGAAACCTTTCAAGAAGGTGGGAAGACCCGAAACTAAAAAAAAATTAAAAAAAAAATATTTTATTAGTCAGGAAGATAATGAAACTAACGCGAAAATATTAAATTTCGCGGTTACCTGATCACTTTCTAATTAAAAATTAATTAGTAATTATTAAACAACAATATAATAAAACAATAATAAAAAAATCATACCACTTACCGATCTTCCGCAGCACACCGAACTGAAAAAATCTAACCTTTTTAGGTTAATTTTTTTTTTGATTTTTTTTAGCCAAATTACCAAAGTCTAAATTTAGGTAATTTTTTTTTTTTAGCCAAAAAAATTACCGAGCTTAGACAAATAAAATTATTATGGAGGGTTTTTTTTTATTATTTAATTAATTAATTTTTTTTTTAAAAAAAAGCCTATTTAAACAACCTTTGATCCGTAAAAAAAAGCTTGCCCCCTCCTCTACATATACATATACATATACATCAACATTAACAACTACATCTGCCTTTGCCTATGATGTATATGTATATGTATATGTATATATATATATAATATATATATAATAACGACAGGTCGTTTAGGTGATACAAATTGCTAAAAAAGGAGATTTTTCTTAGAAAAAGGAAATTGTTTTGGAAGATCGTGTTACACATGCATAATATATATATATTTTTTTACTGTTACACCGACCTTCCTTTATTATATTATGTTAATTATGATAATTGAAAAAATTTTCAATTATAAATAAAATAAAATTATTATTATCAAAAAATTTAAAAATATAAATCCGAATTTAGTGTGTAAATTGCGTGCGAATCACAAAAAAAAAAAGATTTTTTTTTTCTTTTCTTTTATTTTCTATCCTTAAAGAAAAGTAAAGAGAATTCACAAATATCAGTTTGTTATCATCACTATCTATTACTATCACTATCCTTCATGTTAAAATTTCTTTAAAGTTTAAACAAATTCTCCTGATGACACCAGAGTTGCTATATTAGATATAGAAATTATTATAACGTAATCACTTTCAGCATAATCTTTGACTGTGAAATTATAATATTGTGCAACATTTGAAACTCGATCCAGCTTGTTCACCGAATTTAGTCATTCCTTGTGGAACAATCACAATCATTTGTACAAATTCGGGGTTTAAAAAACATGAAAATTCCATTCTGTTACGGTTCCCACATTATTATAAAAAATAATATATGAATATTGCATTATGTCTGCTATTCGAAAAGAAATTGTTTGGAATGCAATTAATAAATAAAGGTCATTAACTAATTATAATATTTATAATACCATACATAAACAGTATGAATTTCAAGAACAGATAGTGCTTGTTGATAATTCTCTTACAGAAGATGAAAAAACTGAAACAATAAGAATATTAAATAAAAATTATGACTGACAAAAAGTTCAAAGTAATAAAGGGCTAAAAAGAATTTGTGAAGATTGCAACCAAGAATGTTTAGCAATATTATATTGTGAATATTGTGTTCGAAATTATTTAAAAGCAAAACTTTCAAATTAGACATCAGGAAATAATAATATTGATAATTTAATACAAAATTGTCAATTGGAAACACATATTCCCCAGAAGATAATTGAATGGATTCCACATAATAGTTTAGAAAATATTGAATATTTAACAAAAGGTGGATATTCTGAAATTTATAGTGCAGATTGGATTGATGGAAGATATGATGAATGGGATTCCAGAAAACAGCGATTAAAAAGATATGGAACTATTCATGTAATACTTAAGAGATTAAACAATGCTGAAAATGCAAATCAACGATGGTTTGAAGGGGTTTGTAATTTAAAAATATTAAAAGAAAAAAAAAGGTAACATTTGAAATTCATTTATAATTCTAAAAAAATTTTTAGGCTAAATCACATTTAACTATAAGTAATAAATGGCAAGAAGTTGTCCGATGTTATGGTTTAACACAAGATCCATCAAATGGAGATTATATGCTTGTAATGATTAGAATGGATATGGATTTAAGAAAATATTTACAACAAAATCATAATCAACTTACATGGAAAGAAAAAATTCAAATTACCTATAATATAGTAAAATCACTTTCAAAAATTCATAAGGAGAAAGCAATTCATAGAGATTTGCATTCTGGAAATGTATTACATTCTCCAAGAACTAATAGATGGCATATTAGTGATCTTGGATTTTGTGGTCCTGCAGACGAATCATCAAACAGTATATACGGAAATCTCCCTTATATAGCACCTGAGGTTATTGCTGGAAAAGAAACTACAAAAGCATCTGATACTTATAGTGTTGCAATGCTTATGTGGGAAATTTCATCTGGACAACCACCATTCATGAACTATGATTATGATTATGATCTTGTAATGAATATTATTAATGGAGTAAGACCAAAAGTTGTGCCGGGGACTCCTTTAGAGTATGAAAGTTTAATGAAACAATGTTGGGATGCTGATCCATTAAAAAGACCTAATATTGATACACTTGGAAAAAAAATTAGAAAAATTAGAATTGTTTATTACCAAAATGAATCAAATGAGTCAATTCAATCAAAAGTAAATAATAATTTAGAAATAAATAAAAAAAGTACAGATTATACAGGTAGCAGATTATTTATAAGTAAAATTTATCAATTTGAACAACTACCTGAACCAAGAAATGCCTCAGAAGGTATCATTAAATTTTTGTTAATTTATTTACTTCAGTATTCGTTATATTGTATTTAAATATCATTTTTATTTTAATGTAAATAATAATAGAGGAACAAGGAGGTATAAATAGATAATTTTATATTTAAAATTTTTTAATTATAATGATTTTAAATATAACATTTTTAATTTTCATAGCATTTCACAGTAAATCATATGATTTTCACATACCTGATAATAGTAAGTACTTATTAAATTATATCAAGTTGTTATATGAATAAAATACATATTGATTGGTGTTTGCTTTATAGTTGATGATTTTAATAAATCAAGTGATGAGAATAAGAATAGTACATCAAAAATGAGAAGTATTTTTAAAGGTATGTTATTTCTTTTTCTTGAAATGTCCAGATCGATAAATATTCACAATTTAAATTATTCTAGTTAATAGTAAAAAAATTTTCAAATTATTTAAAAGTTCAAAGAATGGCAAGTAAAATAATTAAAGCAATATTTTATTAAATACATATTTCAAATTTTTTAGATGTTCCAATTCAACAAATTCAACAACAAATAAAGAAGTATTATATTGATGGTATGAAAAATCATTATGATAAATTAATTTTGTATTGTTAATTTTTTTTTTTTTTTATTTATAGACGAAAACGAAATACATAATAATCCAAATCTTCATTCAGAAGAACAGGATGAATTAGAAATTCCTGATTGTAAGGATTTTTGTTTTTTTTTTATATTTAAACGTTTACTTAACTATAAATTACTAAATTTAATATTTTTTTTTTTAGATATTTAAGAAGGATGTATTTTAAATTTTTTATTAATTACTTTTTAATAAATCAAACTTTTTACTAAACATTCTTATATTTTATTTGAATTATTTAAATACTAAAACGAGTGGGGATAAAATATATAGTTTGTAATTTAAATAATTTTTTCTTATTATAATTTATTCATAACTTATTATTTGAAATGTTCAAAATATAAAGATATAGGATTCAATTTCAAATTTACAAAATTTATGAATGTTCCATATTTATATTTGGTGAAATATGGTAACTAATATACAATAATGACATATCAAAAAATTTTATATTAATAAATACCGAGACTTACGGTTATTTTGTGTTCTCTACATCAAAAATTTGACTATAATATAGGAAAAATTAAATAAAATTATACTGTTCTTCCTTGGAATGTAACAAAAATATGTATTTGATGAATAATATTGGTTTATATGCTGTATAGAATTTACGACATTTTTTTTTACAATAATAATCACCAATAAATTTGAGTATTGCATCATCGAACCAGCATGGTTAAGATGAAATTCAATTTAAAATTTTCACAATACAAATTGATCAATAAAGTCATCAACTACTATATAGTACTGATGAATTTCATCACGCATGGTTGCTTGTCCTTTTTATTAATATTAACGACCAATTTAGTTTCACTTTGTTAATGATAGAACAAGTGTAATTTTACTAAATTAAAATATTCAAAGCAAATATAATACCTAATATGATTAATAGGATATCACGATATTATGTACCAACGTTATTATCTTGTTTATTTGCTAAAGTTGGATCATGAAATTATAAAAAAATTCCAGAGTTTCACATGAAGTTATTGCTGGATCAAATCCGATTTGATATGATTTCATTTAGAAAATATATGATAGGTGGCGGAATGCACGTTAATGTTTTTTTTTAGACTAACTGAAACCAAATTCAATAAAAAATGTATAAAATATTAGAAAATGTAATAATGTATGTATTAATTTTGTGATTTTGTCCATAAACCTTTGTATCTTTGGATTTTAAATTTTTCGCCAATATATCCATGAGTTTTAATATCATTTAAAATATGTTCAACGCCCCTATTAAATAACAAAACAATTAAAAATTAATTATAAAATTAAAAATTAAATTATTATTTATATATTTATTTATTTTACCGTAGTTTATTATTTACAGTTTATTTTACCACACTAGTGACTAAATTATTTTTCGCTGTTGATTATTTTATAGTTTAATATTGATTACTGTATACACGCAAATTGGAAATGAGTTTAACTACTATCACTTTATCAGCATTTGATATTGGTCGAAAGTGTAGAATGCTGGCTTCAGAAATATTTACGATTTTGTTATATTAGCACTTAGTAGTGATGAACGTATCTGGAGTATCTAATAATTATTTAAATAGCAAAAATAAATAATGACTTCAAATAAAAAACATGATTAAATTACTTTAAAAGTTAAGCCCAGATCAACACATGCTTTCTATGATATTAAGAATGATAATTAATACCCATCTCAATAAAAAGTAAAATTAAAATTCATTAATAAATTAAATAATTTAATTCCCTTCTATCGAAAATGATCAATAGATTAATTAATTAAAATCAAATAGGTTACAAAAAAATTTAAATACAAAATTTGGTATATTACTCATTTTATCACAAAAAAATAATTTAAAGATATAACCGAATTTAATTACGCGCAATTAACGCGTGAATAATTTAAAAAAAATATGTAAAAGAAAAATCATAAATGTCATAATTATTGTGAAAATTTTTTAAAAAATCCAATTCTCTCATTTTCGCTACAGAAACTCCATAAAACAATTCGAAATCCCCTAAAAGTAAAAAAAAAAAAAAAAAAAGAGTTTAAGCAATATTGAAATTGTTCAATGACGATTTTTGCTAATATAAACTATTGTAAACTATTGTCTAAACTCTAAAGTTTAACAAGGGCACAATTATAAAGATAAATATAAAATGATTTGCATCATTATTCGTATTTTTTCGTTGTGGGATTAAAAAATTTGTTAAATGCGCAAATTCAATTTTGCGCTAATAATAGAAAAAACAATTAATTTCAATATAAAAGCTATAAGCGAATCGAAAAAAATATATATTAGAGAAAAGAAAATATAATTTAAGTACCTGAAATTTTCATTTCCACGGATCATCGTCAATGCTTCACATAAAAGTATAATTCTTCTCAAGTAAATCTTTCTGAAGGGCTCAGAATTTAATATTATTATGCCAATGAATAATTCAGATCATACTTATTTTAATCATTCTTCTTTGATAGATAACTCGCAACAGTTGATTAATCTACTGTATATTGTTTGGATTTATTTATTTCATTTTTTATTTTCATTTTTATTCTCTTTATTTATTCTCTCTTTTGATCGATGATGCTATAAATCACATTTATCTTATTTATACAATTTCTGTACTATTGAAGGTTCCAACGTCAATAACACAGCAAGATCGATATATACAGTATATATAGTATTCGGTAATTTTATTATTATCAAAATTGTGTGAGATATTCTTAACAATTTTGTCCACTCAAATGAAAAACTAATAGGAAAATTCTAAAATTATATACTGTATATATAAAAAGGATTTATAAATTCATCTATTTTTCAATTAGCTTTCTATATATTTATGTATAAGTATATTATAGAAAAAAATATTTAAATCTTGGGCGTGCGAGGAATAATGGTTATGTCATATCTCAAATATCAATAGAGTGAAAAGATTATAAAAAAATTATCGTAATAGATAAATTTAGTCATATTTAATTGACTAATATAAATCATTTCCCATTAATTCGGAAATAAAAAACCGACAAAATTCTCTCCGCTGGTTTAATTTGTTGTCATAACAAAGGATTAATATATAATTTACCCGTACCGATATTTTTATTTTAATCTTATGTTCTATACCTACGTAGTGACGTTTAACTTTTGTACATGAGGTTTATTTTTACTTACAATCAAAAATGGAATTTAGTCATTTTACGACACATCGATCCTATTATAAAAAATTTTTTTAAATAGTATTTCACACCTTGAAAAAAAACTGTACTTAGTAAAAAAGTCAGTCACGTGACAGATGTGCGCCCTTTTGATGTCGTGCGTTTTTATGTAATAGATTCATATGATTGACTTTATAAAATATCCTTAATGACATTACATTATGACTGGTTTTGATACTTCATGTGACATGATCACGCTATGTGAAATCTAGTA
>QKYT01000217.1:95494-116774 GCA_003550305.1 Glomus cerebriforme
TTGGTTTAGATTAGAATTCCCTCTTCCAAAAATCCAGTAACTCTAAAGATACCACCTAAAGTAATGCAAGTTACCGGTTGAAACACCAAAGAATATCTCTAAAGTGATAAAGTCCAAACCTGCTTATCTAAAAAGAAGATGAAGACACCTAACCTAATGGAATATTATAGACTTATTGAAAAAGTCCAGTAAAATGTATATTTGAAGATATAAAAGATTATGCGGTCATAATGAGGAAAAATTCAAAGAAGAAACGGGTTTATTAACAATAAAATATGAAAAAATATATACGGTATAAAACAAAATATACCTTTTTAACAGTAAAGACAAAAAGAATCTGATAATACAAATATACAACAAAAAGGCAGATAAATAAAATGAAAAATTGATGAAGACTAAAGATATCATGGTTATGGTGACAGAAATAAGATAAAGAAATGAGAAGTATATCCACAGTAAAAAATGGAAAGAATAAATTTATAAACATCCTGACAGAAAATAAGAAAAGTGCCAGGAATATTGGGATCACTTATGAAATGTGGAAAAAAAGTGAAGATTTGATGAGAGAATTATTGAGAAAAATAATGAATGTGATATACCGAAAAATGAAATGGAGAATAATTTATTACTAAGTTCTATCATGGTAATTGAACAAAAAGGATAAGATGAAATAGAAGGAAATAATGATGTAGATTAGAGTAAAAACAAAATAAACAAGAATATTAGTAGAAATAATATAGAAAGGATAATAAAGAGAAACAATTAGAAAATAAAAAAAAATACAAGAAAATGATACAAATTAAGAATAAGATTGTTAATAAAATCATTAAATAATATTTACAAATAATGAATAATTATTTAATTTTCATGAATCGTTTCGGCCGGATATTATTTTATTTTTATAATTTATGTAATAAAAATATTAAATTATACCCAATCTTTTTAAATGATATCAATTTTATTATCTAGTTTGGTTGGGTAACTGATTCTTTATAGTTTAGGAGAGGTGAAAGAAGTATAATAGTTTTACCTAAAGGGGTAATTTACAAGACCGAATCCTGGACAAAAGTTTGTTCTATTTTGTTTAAATAACTAGTTTAATATTAAAAATGCCTATTAATCACAAAACGAATTCTCCCTATTATATTATTATTAATGATAATTGTCACATTTAGCTGCTCTCGTTATGGTAGTTTAATTCATGTATATAGCTGACCAATATTAACTTTAAACAATTTAATGTTATATAATAATCTAATAATTATAATATGAAATGAACTATCTAAATTACAAACTAAAAAACTTTGTAAGAAATCTTACTACTCTAGTTCTCTAGTGTTTAAAATAGTTTTTTAAAAAAAAATAATAGTAATAAGAAATTAAAAAAAAATTTAAATATTCTTTAAATTTGTTTTATAAAAAATTAGTCGTGTCTAAAGTCTAAACGGTTAAAATTTTTAAAATTTTTCAGTAATTTAATTTATCATTTTAAAAAAAATCTTTATCATCAGGAATTTCCAATACATCTTGCTCTTCTGAATGAAGATTTGGATTATTGTGTATTTCATCCTTGTCTATAAAAAATAAGAATATCATTATCATTATCTGTTATAAAGATGAAATAAAATTATTTACATACCATAATCATCAATATTAATATAATGTTGCATCATTTCTTTATAATTATAATCATTTTGAGGATCTAAAAAAATTAAATAAATCAACATTAAATAAAATTCTCATAATGGATTAATACATTGATTATTTACTTGCCATATTTTATTTGTAGCTTTTTAAATTTTTTAGTTAATCTATCACTATTATCTAAAAAATTTTAAAATATAAAATTAATATTCATGTCTTCAATCAAATGCTACTTAAATATACCGTATACCTTTAAAAATACCGCTTCTCTTTATCGATGAACTGTCTTTTTGATTATTTAATTTATCAAAATCATCAACTAAAAACAAACAATCAATATATATATATTTTTTTATTTATATAACAACTTGACATAATTTTAATAAATACTTACTATTATCAGGAATGTGAAAGTCATATGATTTACTATGAAATGCTATGAAAAATTAAAGATGTTATATTTAAATCATTATAAATAAAATTAAATAAAATTATCAATTTATACCTTCTTGTTCCTCTATTATTATTTACATCAAAACAAAAATATTATTTAAATAATATTAGTAATATAACAAGTACTGAAGTAAATAAATTAACAAAAATTTAATGATACCTTCTGTGGCATTTCTTGGTTCAGGTAGTTGTTCAAATTGATAAACTTTACTTGTAAATAATCTGCTATTTGTATAATTTGCACATTTTTTATTTATGTTTAAATTACTATTTGCTTTTGATTGAGTTGATTCATTTGACTCATTTTGATAATATAAATTAATTTCTCTAATTTTTTTCTTAAGTATACGAATATCGGGTCTTTTTAATGGATCGGCATCCCAACATTGTTTCATTAAACTTTCATATTCTGAAGGAGTTTCTGGTACTATTCTTGGTCTTATGCCATTAATAATGTTCATTACAAGATTATAATCATATACATAATTCATAAATGGTGGTTGTCCAGACGAGATTTCCCACATAAGCATTGCAATGCTATAAGTGTCAGATGCAAAGGAAGTTTGTTTTCCAGAAATAACCTCAGGTGCTATATAAGGAAGATTTCCGTATATAGTGTTTGATGATTTGTCTGCGGGACCACAAAATCCAAGATCACTAATATGCCATCTATTAGCCCTTGGAGAATGTAATACATTTCCAGAATGCAAATCTCTATGAATTGCTTTCTCTTTATGAATATCATCAAGCGCGTCAATTATATCCAAAGTAATTTGAATCCTTTCTTTCCACGTAAGCTGATTATGATTTCGTAAATATTCTCTTAAATTTATGTCCATTGTTCTCATTATGAGCATGTAACTTCCATTTGATGGATCTTGTGTTAAACCATGACATCGGACAATATTTACCCATTTATTGCTTATGATTAAATGTGATTTGGCCTATAAGAAACTTTTATTAGAAATTTTAAATAAATTTAAATGTCAACTATAAATTTCTTTAATACTTTAAATTACAAACCTCTTCAAACCATCGTTGATTTGTACTTTTAACATTTTCTAATCTTTTAAGTATTACTCTTTGTCTTCCTTTTCTTTTTAATTTTCGTTTGTCAGAATCCCATTCTTTATATCTTCCATCAATCCAATCTGCTGTATAGATTTCAGAGTATCCACCTTTCGTTAGATATTTAATATTTTGCAAGTTACTATACGGGATCCATTCAATTATCTTTTCTGGCATAAGTGTTTCCATTTGACATCTCTGTATTAAATTATCAATCTTATCATTTCCAGATGTCCAATTTGAAAATTTTGATTTTAAATAATTTCGAACACAATATTCACAATATAATGTCGCCAAACATTCTTGATTGCAATTTCACAAATTCTCTTTGTACCACTATTATATTTAACTCTAGTTCGTTCATATTTTTTTTTTAATTTTCTTATTGCATATGTTTTTTCATCTTCTGTAAGTGAATCATCGGCAAGAATGGTTTGTTTTCGAAATTCAAATCGTTTATATTGATTATTGTAAATATTATAATCAGTTAATGCCTTTGATTTATTAATTGCTGCCCAAAAAAATTCTTTTCGAATAGTTGACATAATATAATATTATTATATTATTTTTTTATGAAATGTAACAATGTGAAATTTTGGACTCCGAATTTTCAAATGATTGTGACTGTTTCCTATACTAATAGTATATTTCAAATCTTAGAACATCTTTAATAACTCCATTTTTATATTTGTTGACTAAATTAGATGATCACAATAAATTTAGCCGAATTGAGGTTCATAAAACTACGCCTCGGCCGAGGTTCAAATGTTGCACAATATACGGCCAAAATTATGCTACAAGTAATTACGTCAATAATAATATCTGCTGATCTAGTGTCCAATTAATAGCTGTTTTGACGGAGAATTTGTTTAAAGAAATTTTAACATGAAGGATAGATAATAAATAGTGATGATAACAAAACTTAAAATAAAATTTAATTATCACCCGCCTCAAATAAAAAAAAAAAAATTTATTGTAGTGAAAAAAAAATTAGGATCTAAAAATTAGGGATGTTAATTTGCTAAACCAGTTCAGCTTAAGTTCGACTCAATACAGCTTTAAGCTTAGAGCAAGTTAAGCTTTTTTGAGAAAATAAGCTTCTGAGCGATTGAGCTTACTATATTAGTTAAACACAGGTGTATTACATAGTTAGACTAGATTTACTTAAGCGGGCTAATGTAAGCCCGCTTATCTATTTTATTATATAATAAATCGTAATCAGAAGAAAAAACATTCTGAAATTTCTTTTTTAGCCATTTGGATTTATCAGAAAAATTATGATGAGTAAAACTAGAGCTATTTTGGTCAAACGCGCTATATATACTTTTTTAAGCTCATACTAACAAAAGTGTTAAGCAAGCTCAAAGCACGTTTAAAAGCACATTAAAGCTTATTGAAAAAAGCTTGTGCTTAAACTCAGTTTAAATATGCTTTGTTGAAGCAATTTAACATCCCTACTAAAAATCACAAAGACCTATCGCTGACAACCATAAATTGTTTGATTCTCGTGAAGGTAAAAAAATAATTAATTAATAAATTAGTTTAAAGCGATCCAAAAAAAAATTACCAGATTTTTGCTTTTATAGTCATTACTATTTTTTCTCTATTTTAATTATTATCAGACAAGTCAAGTGCTAATTTAACAAAATCATAAATAATAATTCCTCAAACTACACTAGCAATCATAGCAACAAACATTCTAAACTTTTTATTAGCAGGAAAAGCGGTAAAAGATTTATCATCAAACCAACCTTTATCATCATCTCAAATATTTTAGGTGATATTGGTGATGTTAAAGAAATTGGTAAAATCGGTGAAATTGGTGAAATAGATGAAGTTGGTGAAGTTGGTAAAATTGAAGTTGGTGATAATAGTAAATTTTCATTAATATTTTCACTACTACGGTTATTACGATAATGTAATGATCGATTAGGATGAAGTAAAATTATCATCATCATTAAAAGATGAAGAACTTGTACCATTAATTTTGTTTGTGGCTTTTTCAACTAAATTTTTGAAATCTCCACTAGATAATCTAGTCGTATCAGCGCTAAGCATTGGTGATGATGGTGGTACTAATGTCGGTGGTGGAGTCTTTGATGGTACCGTAGTAGGTTTCAATATAATGGTATCTAAACCTTTTTCTCCTTGTTCAATGATTTCAATCGAAGAAATTTGATTTTTCTGCTTTTGACTTACAGTAAATAATATAAATAGAATGGTATAATAAAATTACTTGTACTAGTAAAAAATAAACTAGTTCAATTTGTGAAAATATTTAACCAAACTCCTGATTGAAATAGTAGAACTATTATCCATGGTAAAAATGTTGATAACAAAGTGGCCATTCCTAAAAAAAAAAATAATAATAAAAATAAAATAAAATAAGTTCCCATTTTCATCTAATAATTAAGACAATAATAAAAAAAAAAAAAATCAAGAAACAAAATTGTGGCTAAACGTACTCCTTTCGCAAAGACCGGATCTTTCTAGATTATAACGTACAACAATAGAATAAACTGGTATACTAGTTAATAAGACAGCAAGTGGGAATAAAAAGGTCGCGATATCCGTCACAATATTACGATGTGATGATTTATCAATTTCTGCTATAATATTTGATGCCAAGTCCATTTGATATGTCATTCCTCCTAATATTCATAATAATATATATGTTACTGTTTTGTTATAACTGAATACCATGTAGCTTTTCTAATTGATACATTACGTCGCTAAAATAAATAATTAATTAATCAATTTATCCTCAAGACGAAGAAATTTATTTTTTTTTTAAAAAAAAATAAATTATATACTTACTAATCATTAACCCAACTTGGCACGGTAGTTATGAACGCGTAATTGAATAATATATAGTACCAACAACCTGACTTTGATTATCGCTAACCAACGGAACATAATTCTTATGTAGTCCAGTAAGTATGAATGTAATGATCCATGTGATTACGATAAAAACGAGTATTCCGAAAGAAACTAATACATTTGAAGCAAGTATAATTAATAAATAAAAAATAATATAAAACAAAATATAATAAAAATATATATATATATTTACAAATTCGTACAAGTACATTATCAACTAAATCCAAAAAAAATCCAAAGGAGTACAAAATCCAACGTTATCTAAAAAATTAATAAAGAGTGAGTAAAATCATGATAGAAAAAAATCACATTCTAAATAAAAATTTTCACGGAGATTGATTACCATAAATCCTAAGTAGCTAGCATATAATTTGATCCAAATGAACTATTTACATCAATGGCATCATTTATACAAAAAAAAAAAATCCAAAATTTGGATGAAAGCCCAATCCTCAAATTTTACCAACCCACCTAAATAACATTAAATCCATTGCTTGAGCTGATAATAATTGAAGCAATTATGACTGATTCAATAGATAAATATAAAATGATATTCATATTTTTCGTTGTGGGATTAAGAAATTTGTTAAATGCGTAAATTCAATTTTACGCTAAAAATAAAAAAAAGAAGAATTAATTTCAATATATGAATCGAAAAAAATATATATATTAGAGAAAAGAAAATATAATTTTAGTACCTGAAAATTTTCATTTCCATGGATCATCATCCATGCTTCACATAAATGTAAAGAGATAGCACCAAGTGACATAACAATGACAAACACGATCGTAGAAATCAACCACCCGAAATTTGAAAAAGCAAATGAATTATTTATACAGAGGCGTATCATCATAATTCGAATTTAGAAGAAATGATTTAACATTTATATGATAGGTAAGAATCCTTTTTTTTAATACAGTAAAAGTGTAATTCTATTATTTAAAAGACGAATAAATAATAATAATAATAAAGAATGGGTTAAACGTACTTGTTACAAGTCCAGGTCCGGTCATTGCCGAGACAAAAGTACAACGAAAGAAATGCCATGTTGATTGTTATCCGTAGCAAATAATTTTCTCATAAATTTTATAAATATTTATGATTGTTCGATTTTTTTAATGTTTAATTTAATAATTTTGTTATTCAATGGGATATTGAACATATTTTATTAATTTTAACGCGTCGAATCATTGGATTTTTTAAAAAGGTTAGAGAACATGTGGAAGCATGTTAAAACTATTGTAAAGTACACAATAATGACAATATATATTAATAAATTCCTTTACGATAATGGAGTTGCTGCTTAGCAGAGCTGTTAGATATTAAATTTTGAGACAAATCTATTAAATGAGGATGATAAAAAAATAACTCAATATAAAATTCTGAAAATTTTGTTATAATAAATGTTATAAATGTACAGTAATGTGGTGAACTTTAATCGTGCACCATATATTCACTTTGACCAATCAATTGAATAATTCGGGCCAACATATGGGGTGATTATATCACTTATGTGATAACAAGGGGGTAGCATGTTAAAATATGTTTATTGGTTCAATCTCACATGACGATCAACATAACGAAACATTTAACGATAAAAAAGCAGCTTTGCGCAAAAGAACTAAAAAAGAAATATTATTTTATCATAATTTACAAGTTTAAAATCATGAAAATTATATATTAATTAAGAGTAATAATTATAAATATTATTTTAAACTAAAAATTATTTAAACTAGATTACAAAGAATTAAAATAGTATAAAAACCATGTAATTGTAATAATTATTTAAAAAAAATCCAGATCTTTTGTTATTCTCTGTTGTTTACTATTTACTCATTAAAGCCTATAATAAAGAAAGTAAGAATTAATAAATTAATGCTTATAAAGTGTACAATAGCTTATTTTCCATTGCAACCGATTTGCTTGAAGACGCGAAAAACATTAAAAAAAATAAGACCATCAGGATTTTATGATTGATATAGGATCAGCTCTTGTCACTGGTTTATTTCATTGTGTTACGGATTTACAATTATCATAATAATTCAGCCCCGTGAACTAAAAAAAAATGAATTTTATGTGACAAAATCGGGTAGAGTCAAATCAGCCCATATGAAATTTGTATGAAAATCAGGGATGATCTACAGCCACGTGATATTTATCCAATTATCCAATTAAATATATTGCACGTGATCAATTCACAAAATTTTTCATCTATCACGCATTTAAATTCACTAATGTAATGATTGTTATAATGACTGGCGGCAATGATACCAGAATCCTCTAGTTGAAACTGTTAAAGCTGTCATAAAATGTTTAAATAGTTACGTCAATCATTCTTTTTGATCATCATTATTCGTTCAAATCTTGAATACTGAGTTCTACTAAATGATTAAATAAATACACAAAATACATTTACATGAGCAAAAATATAACTCAATTTAAAGAAGGAAAATATTTGCGGAATTATAGTTAGTATTATAAAGTGTAATAAATTATTACACATAATCCATTCATTTAAAAATTCTTCTAATTTATTAATTTATTTTATTGTCAGAAAAATTTATTGCCAATCAATCATTAAAAAAAAAATTTTTTTATCCCAAAAAACTCCATTATACACCAAAAAATTTTTTTCTATAAATCTATCAATGCTGATCTATTTGTTAAAAAAAAAAATCCACAAACTATCACATTATAGCGATCTATTGTTACATAAAAATGAAATTTTATCTGCTTCGTGCTAAAATTTTATTTTTCTTATCTGAAATAAGTGATGGAGGGACAAATATAAAAGACAGGCTTAAAGTCTAGCTATAGAATGATGAATCCCTATTGTTACAAAAAAAATTTTATAATTATCTACTACTAATTAGTATTAGTAAAATGTCAAAACTAAAAATAATTTTTTTCACATTAGTAATCAACACAAATTTGCCAATCAAAAGGGCTTAACTTTTAAATTTAAAGACTATTTATACAGGTTAATCTAAACGTTAGATTCCACGCGTATTTTTTTACGCCTATTTTTTTTTTTTTTTTTTTTTTTTTTAAAAAATTAAATGAATGTAATGAAAAAGAAATAACTAATAAAAATTAGGCAAATTTAAAAATGTGAATATATTATTATTATATTTTGTTTTTTTTTAATACATATTTATTATATATATATAGATATATAGATTATATCAAATAATTTTATTTAAAAAAAATATTCATAATAATACAAATTATTTTAATATTATAGTAATACCTAAAATTTCTATTAAAATGCTAATTTTTCTGATAAACCCTAAAATATAGTGATCAATTTTTATTAAAATTTCATATAATTTTTATGATCAATTTTACTTATACTATAAAAAGTAAGTTAATTATTAAAAAAAAAGTTTACATGAGAGTATATCCGTGTAATGATTATCTTAATTCATAGGTGAC
Source organism: Glomus cerebriforme (assembly GCA_003550305.1). Lineage (NCBI taxonomy): Eukaryota > Fungi > Glomeromycota > Glomeromycetes > Glomerales > Glomeraceae > Glomus > Glomus cerebriforme. The sequence continues at coordinate 104,976 of QKYT01000217.1, forward strand.
CGGTAACTTGTTGCCGGGCACTGTATATTATAATAATCAACCTTCTGCCGCATAAATAAGATAATTATGCTGCTTGTGATTAACCTTTTAAAAGATCTTTTGCTCCGTATTTAACAGTTTCCGCTCCTTAGTTATAAATTTACGATGGTGATGACTTATATACAATGTACACTTTATAAGTATCAATCATTTTTATCTGACCTTGAANCTATGAACTGATGTGAAAAAAAAGATATTGGAATTAAAATAAAATTTCAATTTTTGCTTTATTTATCATACAAAAAAAAAAATACATGAACTAATTAAATTTAAATTTTAAATATTATTATTTTTTTTTATAATTAATGAATAAATTAATTAATTAATAGTGTCATGTCAATATGGTGATAAATGCTAAAATTCACAATCTACACCACTAACAGGGATATCAGTTAAACTCCAGTCAAACTCATTGCCATCCACTTCCAAACATGCATTAACATTTGTATACGAAATATATCTATTTCTTTTAGGGAATAATTGTGGATACGCATGAACACAAAAGACACTTGGGGCATCATACCATTTAAAAAAATGGCCAATAAAGTCGCAAGGTTTAAATCCCACATCATGTATCACTTTACCATTACAATCCGTTACATATGTGTGCCAGATTCCATAACAGTCACCGGCAATAAACGAAACATTATATGCTATGAAAAAAGTCATTAGAACAAAGATCATTAAATATTGCTATAAATATTTGATAGCTTTACCTTGAGTCATGTGAGCGACTACGAAAAAGGTGAAGATGATGAATATAAGATTACGAGAGACTATAGAATATTGCATGGTTAACGTAGTAAAGTGTTGTTGATAAAAATTATTATATTTTCAGTAAAGTGTTATTAATAAAATTATTTTATTTTCAGTATGATTGAGTTCTTTATATACTTAATACTTATCTCGGGATCACCCTTTTTAAATGTGAATTTATTTTGTATAACATATGGGCGNATTTGACTCCTTTTTTCGATTGGAATGTCGATCATTTTGGCCAGAATTAACGATAATTTTGGCCGAAATGATCGACATTCCAATCGAAAAAAGGGTCAAATCCGCCTGTCATTGCCCATTTTTCAAATGACATTTGTCATTTCTTATAGTAAAATCGATGTCATTTAATATCATTTGATGTCATTTCAATGTCATTTCAATGTCATTTCAGTGTCGTTTGACAACACTGAATTGCATATCACATCTTAATCTTGTGAAAGTTGACGATCAATTTTTCTTATTCTGAACTTATCAGAATGGCAGTGGCAGATCCTTATATGAATGACGTCCCAAATAGTCATGCTTAAATCTATACCAATCAATATTATGAAACCTGAATAAGCCACAAAAAAAAAATTTTTTATCTTTTCAACGAGTTTACTATGGAGGAAGTCAATGAATTTTGTTTGATTTACCAGGTTTTTTTTTAATACTATTGAAAAATATATAATATATTCATACTTAAATTAATAAAATAACACTTAAAAAGTATTTTTTTCTATTATTTATTTATTATTTTTTCTGGCACTTTTTAGATTTACAGTACCAGTTTTAAAAAGACATATTCAGGTAATAAAATATTCTTTTTTAGTAAATTTATAGTGTATTTAAGTTGTTAGTAGGTGGTTGGACTCTAGTATGATCGAGCTCGTTCCACCATTATCTAGTGAGAATCGAAGAATTCGCTTTATACGACCTTTTTTTGCTGAACTGATAAGACGAAGATATTTCATTCTTTCATATCTCCTGGTTTAACTTCATGATATATATTAGACATTCTTCATGCATAATAAAATAGAATTCTCGAAAGTAATCAATAAACTTCAAGTTCCCATGGGATGTCCCTTAAAAGGCAAGAAAATTGAGAATATATTATTTAATTGAAAAAATAGTAAAAATCATATTCTAAATTAAGTCACTATTATAAATAGGAGAAGATTATAATATTATATGAAATACTCACATGAAAATACCTTATCTATGAAATAACAAACGTTTTAACTGCATCTGCCCTATATAGGCGAATATTGATGGACAATTAATATTGATAAGGCACTTAGATCTTATGAATACATCGGAATATCTCGTGTTCGTTTTTAAACTATTATAATTATAATTGTTATATGTATTATTGTTTGGTTTTGATCAATATAGTCGGTACAATAAAGAAGAGTTATCAAAAAAAAAATTAATTATAACGATAATTAATGAATTTGTTGGCTAAATAATACCATGACTATATGTCCTATATCATCCTGAATGTTATCTCAAAGGTTTTGTGCAGAATAGTTCTAATAAAATTTTCTTCTCACGAAGACAGAACGGATCACACGTGCATCAAAACCTACTGATTAACATTAGACGAGCATTAGTGAAGAAAATATTTATATTGTAAGTGGAAGAAATTATTGTTTTCAAGAGTAAGAAAAATAATTCGAACCTAAGTACGTCCTGTGGTAAAGAAAATAAAAGGAATCAAGATAACTTTGACCACTCGAACATGCAAAGTACTAGATCTACCACCAGAAAATGATATTTATTGCTAGTAAAGGTCATTTAGAAATTCTTCCCGAAATATTTTCTTTATAAGGGAACTATTGTAGAACATAATCTCTGTTAAAAATAAATGTAGTATAAATAAAAATAAATGTTATATACAAAATAACTACCACATTGTAATGAGAAACAATATACATAGTCGCTTAATGAGTTTGTTTATGTTGATCCATTTACATTGACTGAACTGTTTTTAGATATTCTATTGAATAAAATCCCTTGACGAAAATTTCTCAGATCTTATAAGTCATGAACAACAGAAGAAATAAGTACTGTGAATAAACAAGCGTAGTGTAATAACATATTCTCGTTAACATTTAGAATTAAAAGATACAGAATACTTCGGATAATTTATTCCACAAAATAAAAGTTACACTGCAGCTTGTAATGACATCAAATAATGTTTTACGTTTATCGCCTTGTCATATTAAGAATATTTAATTGATCGTGACTAACGTGATCGGAAAATATAATTAGACGGAGAATAAACAAATATTCTGGTCAAGAGGAGGAGTATATTATTATAGAAAATATTTAACACATAAAATAGACAACAATTCACAATTCAGTTTCCATAGATGTTCCCATTCAAGCTATTATGTAAAACAAAGTTTTTATGTAATACATGATCCTTCTGTAGTTATCAACTATTCCATATGTACATAAATAAAAATAGGCCAAATTTTTACTTGAATATTCCAAACTAGCATGTGCTACTATTTATAATTGTTTGTTTTACAATAATAGAAAGTACTTTGATTGTGCGTGAGATTGATAGTATCAAGCGAATAAAAACTCTGAAAGAATATAATAATAGATAGTGTATTCAAAATCCCAACAAGATCTAATTATAATCGTAAAATAAAGTGTCCGCAGTTGTTTTCAATTAAAATACGCATCAAGATAATAAATCTAAAATCCATTGTTTTTTATGTAGTTATATTCTTATATATCTCCCTTCATAAGTCAATGAGAAACCTTAAGATATGACAAGTCAGACCTCCATATGGTCACACTCTATATAGTCACACCTCTTTAACCAATTTTATTACTATTAAATTAAACGTACAGTACCTATTAGTTATATTAATAATAAAACCTCATATAATCAATCACCTATAAATTATAATTCTGGCCGCATATTATAATTTTTGGCCCGGTTTATAAAATCACATGATTTCAATTTCATCTCGAAAAGCTCATAAACTTAAATTCTTACTTGAAGAATTACCTACGATACAAATTATACAAAAAAGCGTCCAGATTTATATCATAACTGGAAATGTTCTAATTGTTCTTTGGAAAATGAAACTTTCTTACATTTATGGAATTGTTCTTTTCACTCAAGAAAAATTCATAATATTATTTTTGATACTAAACATTTTATTATTCTACTTCAAAAACTCATCTTAATTTTGTTGATCTTAATCATCCTACTTTATGGACTTTATCTAATTCTTCTATTTGTTTTATAGATTTAGCTAAAGGTATTGTTCCTATTTTCTTAGTGAAATTAATTTCTCAACATATTCGTTCTTCTACTTTATTATCTGAAATTATTTTTAATATTAATAATTTTATTTACACTTCGTTTATAAACCAAATTTGGTTACCACGTTGTGATAAATTTATTGATTTAGAAAGATTACATAATATAGATTCGATAGAAAAACGTAAAAAGAAACCTATAGATAGTCCTTACATTCCTTCAAACAGTTCTTCATATAATTATAATATTAATAATTTATCTTACAATAGTCTTCGTAGCTCTATTTTGTTTGGTTCTTTCTTGGATTTTTTGGATATGGATTGACTATGAGGGTTGAAAAATAAACCGTAGTTTCTCTTATTAGAAAAATTTGTAATTCCGACCAGCACTATATTTGGCCATGTATATAATTTTGGCCAGATTTTAATTTCGGCTAAAATTTAAAAAATTCTATATAATCTCCCCTCTATACAATCACCAATTTTGGCGTCACTTATTTAGTTCTTTTTTTCAGTTCCCAAGGGAGTGTTCCTTGGAAAGGAACTAATGTTATTGACGTCGACATGAGTGTAATCGGATCATACTTTAGAAAGGATTTTATATGATTGAGTTGTCATTTTTTAAATAGTAAGGGAATTTAATTATTTGATTACCGTATATCCTAAAGGCTAAAGGGGTAAATATAAACCGATATTGCATATATCGTACAACGGAGGTATAAAATATTGATATTCAGTATAATGAATAATTAATTACACAATTGATTATATCAAGTTGGAATAGTTTAAATTAGATGAGAAAAAATTTTATAAACAAAAAAAAATAAAAAAGTCATGTACTGTGGATTATATAAAACTTCACTTACGTGTAGAAAAGATCAAGTAGATAACACATGATATTGCACCCTTGAAGAAATGTTTCCTTTATGGTTTATTTAGCTTTCAAAATAGCAAATATGTAATTTGAGTAATTTATATAAATTGTCATATGTTTTATCCTTTGTTAAAGTTAGATGCTTTTCGTAGATTCAATAAAATAACATATGCAGTATCACATTTATCTTTTTTTACTCGATATAGACATTGTACCACATAGAATTTCGTATGAAAATTTATATTGCATAAAAGACTTACTAATTCACGTTTAGATGTTACAGACGTTTACATAATTATAATTTCGATATTATTATCATTGTACTGCTTAATAAAAACGTATGTTATACCCTTTTGCTTGCTACCTCTGCTTAAAAATAATAAAAATATAAAAAAAAAAAATTTCAAATATTCTTTAATTTATAAAAAAATTAATCATGCGTCTAAATGGTTAACTATTAAAAAAAATTCATTAAAAAGAAAATTTAATAATTCCAAGTTTTAAGATCAAATGATATTATTTTTTTAAAAAATCTTTACTATCAGGAATTTCCAATTCATTTTGTTCTTCCGAATGAAAATTTGGATTAATATGTATTTCATTTTCATCTGTAAATAAAAAAAAAAAATTAAACATAAAATTAATTATTATAATAATGATTTTATGCCATCAATGTGATATTTCTTTAATTGTTGTTGAGCGTCTAAAAAATTTAAATAAATTATGTAATATAAAAATTCCTACATAATTAAGGCTCACTTGCCATGTTTTGAATCTCTTTAAATATTTTTTCATAATTTTTTATATAAATTAATAATTATTCACTCGGTAATTTTAATAAAATAATTTATGATAATTAAATCAAATTACCTTTAAAAATACTGCTTATTTTTGATGTACTGCTATTTTTCCCATTACTTGATTTATCAAATTCTTTAACTAAATAACAAAAATATCAATCAGTCAATAATATTTTTTGTTTATTCGTACAACAAATTTAATAGGTACTAACTATTATCAGGAATATGAAACTCATTGTATGATTTACTGTGAAATGCTAATTTCAAAATAAAGTTATCTATCCATACCTTCTTGTTCTTCTATCATTATTTACGGTACATAAAAAAAAGGATATTATTTACATAACATCAGTAATTTAACAAACTTTAAAATTAAAAGGATTATTAATAAAAATGATTAATAATGTATACTTTCTGTTGCATTTCTTGGTTCAATAAGTACTTCAAATGTATGAACCTTACTCATAAATAATCTGCTACTTGTATAATTTGCACCTTTATTAATTATTATGAATTATCGCTTGCTTTTAGTTACAGACGAGATAAAAATTCATATGAATTCAAATTAATTCAAACCCGTTACTTACTGTCTAACCATAAATGTACCAAAGTACTTGATGTTAGTCTAAATAGATATTTTCATAGAAAATTAAACGTGAAATCATCATTTTAAATGATACAAAGCAATAATAGCTTTTTGTAATTAATGTATTAGTATAAATAGTAACTACTTTTTTTCTTATCATATATGAAATTAAAATGCGAATGAAATATTCCGTGTATTTAAAATTTCTATGGAAATTCTATGTATATTTACCAGATCATTTTTTTTTTACCAGAATTGATTATAATTTCGAAGTTACCTTTTTCAATTTTTCGTTTTACCAGAGTTAATTATAATTTCGAAATTATCTTTTCCTAATACGGATTATGATAAACCAATATACCAATTTTTTATTTTACCAGAATTAAAGTAACGATAATTTTGAAATATGAATTATTAAAATTTCAAAAAAAAAAAAAAAATTTNTTTTGTTTTGCAACAATAAAAGACCTCAACATTAAATTCTCACCACAATTAAAAATGTACATGAATTTTTAAAAATGTAGATTTCTTAATTTAAGTATTTTTTTTTTTTTAAATGAATTTCAGCAGAATATATTTTATTGCGATGAAAAAAAAAAGTTTATGAAAAATTCATTATATGCTTAGGTTCAAAGCACTTAATTGTCTTCGTTGGTTATTTTTTAATATTTATTTTTTTAGTTTCTTCAAGTAGATATTAGAAATATTCTGTATTTCAAAAAAGGATTTTGTTAATTAAAATAATTCAGAGTAATATAATAATAAATCATATTATTTTTATAAAATACATGACCTAATTATTTTATTCAATTTATCAAATTCAATTTAATATTATTTTTTAGTAAACAAAATTGGATAATCGATCACGCCATTAGAATTTATCACATGCATTATAGCGAAATTTAAATAATTGATATTTTTTTATTTATGAGTTATTTATAATTTTTATAGAAATTTTCACCAAATAAATTACCAGTTAATAGATATAATAAGAGATATGAAACACGTCTAACTAAATATGATCACCAGGTCTAAAGATCACTCTGTCTTTAAAAGTATAATATTGCTCTCATAATCGTTAAAAAAGGACTACTTAATTTTTTATGATTGACTATAAAACAAGAAATGGTTAAATTATTAAATAATACATAAATCAGTATTTTATTACTAATCCTGTTGCGTTACACGACTCTAAAAAAAAGACCACTACGAGTATAATATTATTCAAAATTTATGTCTAAAAAAAAAAAATATTAAAATAAATTTCAGTAATTTAATTTAAGATCGAATGATATTTAAAATGTTTTTATCATTTAAAAAATTCCTTACCGTCAGGAATTTCCAATTCATCTTGCTCGTCTGAATGAAGATTTGGATTATTGTAAACTTCATTGTCTATAAAATAAAACAAAAATAGTATTATAATTATCTGCTATAAAAAGTTTAAATAAAATTATTTTATGTACCATCATCAATATAAGCGTGACGATTCACCGTTGCTTTATTATTATAATCATGTTGAGAATCTAAAAAAAAAAATAAATCAAATATTTAATAAAATGCTTATAATTTGAATTAATACATTAATTAATTTACTTACCATTTTTTATTTGTAAATTCTTTATATTTTTGGTTAATCCCGAATGAAGATTCGGATTATTGTGTACTTCTTTGTCTGTAAAATAACATTATAATTAGTATTTTCTATAAAATGTTTAAATAAAACTATTTTGTGTACCATCATGATTTTGCATTGTTTCTTTATTATTATAATCATTTTGAGGATCTAAAAAAAAATTATTATATTAAATATTCAATAAAATGTTCATAATTGAATTAATACACTAATTACTGTATTACTTGCCATTTTTTATTTGTGTAAATTCTTAAAATTTTTGGCTGATCTTTCACTATTATCTAAAAAAATTTTAAATATAAAATTATTATTCATTTATTCAATTATTTTTAAATATAAAATAAAATTACCTTTGAAAATACCACTTCTCTTTTTTGATGAATGGTCATTCTTTTGATTATTTAGGTTATCAACAAAGTCATCAACTAAAAAGCAAAAAAAAAAATAAATCGATCAATATTTTATTCACATAATAACTTGATAAATTTAATGAGTACTTACTATTATCAGGAATATGGTAGTCATTATATGATTTAATATGAAATTCTACAAAGTGATTAAAGATATTATATAAATCATTTATAAATAAAATGTTTTAAAATGAAATTGCTCTATTTATACCTTCTTGTTCTTCTATTTTACATAAAAATAAAGATATTATTTTTACATAATATTAGTAATATAATAATTTTGAAATACAAATGATTAATAATATAATATTCAATGATACCTTCTGTTGCATTTCTTGGTTCAGGTAGATTTTCAAATTGATGAACTTTACTTGTAAATAATCTGCTACTTGCATAATTTATACTTTGTTTATTTACTTCTGAATTACTATTTGCTTTTGGTTTGATTAATTCATTTGACTCAGTTTGATATAATCTATTCATTTCATCTATTTTATTAATAAGTGTATTACTATCAGGTCTTTTTAACGAATCAGCATCCCAACATTGTTTCATTAAACTTTCATATTCTAAAGGAGTTCCTGATACTACGCTTGGCCTTATACCATTAATAATATTCATTGCAAGATAATAANCATGTTCATAATTCATAAATGGTGGTTGTCCAGATGAAATTTCCCACATAAGNATTGCAATACTATAAANNTCAGATTTAAAAGTAGTTTCTTTTCCAGCAATAACCTCAGNCGCTATATAAGGAAGATTTCCATATATACTTTTTGCTGATTTATCTGCAGGGCCACAAAATCCAAGATCACTAATAAACCACCTATTACTTCTTGGGGAATGTAATATATTTCCAGAATGCAAATCTCTATGAATTGCATTTTCTTCATGAATTTGATCAAGTGCATCGATTATATCAAAAGTAATTTGAATTCTTTTCTTCCATGTAAGTTGATTATGATTTTGTTGTAAATATTCTCTTAAATTTACATCCATTATATCCATTACAAGCATATAATCTCCATTTGATGGATCTTGTGTTAAACCATAACATGGAACAATATCTGGCCATTTATTGCTTATAGTTGAATGTGATTTAGCCTATAAAAAAATTATTTTTAGAAATTTTAATAAATATTAAATTTTTTTTTTTAATTATTTTTAAATTACAAACCTCTTCAAACCAATTATGACTTGCATTTTCAACATTTTCTAATCTTTTAATTATTACCTTTTGTCCTCCAAATCTTTTTAATTGTTGTTCTTCAAAATCCCACCTATAATATCCCCCATCAATCCAATCTGCTGTATAAATTTCAGAGTATCCTCCTTTTGTTAAATATTTAATATTTTGAAAATTATTATATGGTATCCATTCTACTATCATGTCTGGTCTAAGTGTTTCCATTTGACATTTCCGTATTAAATTATCAATATCATCATTTCCAGATGTCCAATTTGAAAATTTTGCTTTTAAATAATTTCGAACACAATATTCACAATATAATGTTGCCAAACATTCTTGGTTACAATTTTCACAAATTCTTTTTGTTCCTTCATTAAAAAGAACTTTATTTCGGTCATAAGTTTCATTTATTATTCCTATTGCTTCAGTTTTTTCATCCTCTGTAAGGAAATTATCAGCAAGAATCGTTTGTTTTCTAAATTCGAATTTTTTGTGTATATCATTAATATCTGAACGCATTAATGCATATGACCTATTAAGTGCTGCCCGAACTATTTCTTCCCGAATAGCAGACATAATGCAATCTTATCATAAATTTTTTTAAAACTAAAAAAAAATGAGAAAATGTAACTCTGGAAGTTGTACAAATGATTAGCAAGTTTTAAGATTCATTGATTAAATTAGCAGTTAGGTGTACAAAGTACACCATAATGCTGATCAATCTGCAGATATACATTAGTCGTACTTCTTTGAATATGGCGTAACTTGCCGAAAATATAGCCGAATTCGTAGGTCCGAAATCTGTTTCAGAAAATTAACCGAAATTTGTACAACATAATTTTCTGCCCGAATTACCAGTTTCGAAACTGAAATGTTACCAAAATTATTGAATTTCGACCACAAAATAGAAGAACAAGAAGGTATAAATAGACAATTTTATTTTATTTATAAATAAAACTTTTAATTTTTTTATAGCATTTCACAGTAAATCACACAATGACTTTCATATTCCTGATAATAGTAAACACTATAGTAATTAAACTTATCAAGTAATATGAATAAAATATTTATTTTTTTTTTTACTTTTTATTTGATGATTTTGGTAAATCAAGTAAATAATAGTACATCAAACTTAAACAGTATTTTTAAAGGTATGTTACTCTATAAATTATTCTTTTTTTCTTGAAATTTCCAAACTCCAAATCAATAAATATTTTACAATTTAAAAATTCTAGTTAAAAGTTCAGAGAATGGCAAGTAAAGTAATTAAACCCGTTAACTGTTTAATATTAAAAAGAATGTCATTAAATGCTGTATATATAATTTATTTAATTTTTAAATGCTCTGATTCAACAAATTCAACCAATTCAACACAGTCAACAGAAACATCATGTTGATAAAAAGGATGGGCTTTAAAATAATTATTTATATGAATTATTTTTCAAAAAAAGAAGTTTTTTTTTTTTTACTAAATTTATATTTTATTTGAATTATTTAAACACTAAAACTAGAGTAGTTAAAACAGGATTTCTTAGTTTGTAATTTAAATAATTTTTTTCATATTATAACTTATTCGTATCTTTTTAAATTTTCTTTGTATTTTGATCATTTCAAAATTTTATTGTATTTCATAGACAAAATTTATGAATCGTTCCATATCTAACTATTATATATTGATAATGACAAAACGGAGATTACAATACCGTATTCTTGATGATAGTCTTCAGTCTCGCCTCCATCAATAATTTTGGTATCAATATTTTAACTATACAACTTTCAAGACTGTTTAGTAATTTTTTCCGCTAATTTTTTTTGTTCGAATGGATGATCTACATCAATCAATTTCTTGTTAAAGCTCCTTGGTATATTGATTATATTGATGTCGATTTTATTTGTCGTTTACTAGTATACTAGTTACTGAGATTGTGAAAAAAAGTTACATTATAATATTTTGATTAAAGTATTTGACAACAAATCCATTGTATACGTCATTATTCCTAATAGGTAGCTAAATAATAATCATAAGCAGTAAAAATCAATAAAAATCTTTCAATTTCTAATTAATTAGTTTTTTTTGATTAGAAGAGAATTAATTACTTTATTTATTGACATTAAATTAACATTTGATAGCAATGTATTTAATCTATCTAATAATAATTAAGGTAATGATTTTGGATAACAAGTTAATGAAAAAATTTTAAAGGCAATTAATTATTATAAT
>QKYT01000217.1:136797-152664 GCA_003550305.1 Glomus cerebriforme
CCCATATCGCAGTTCTTGATCTTCTACCCGTTTCAAGAAACTCATTCATAGGTTTAATCAACGCATGAACTTTATTATAAATGGATTTTTCGTTTCGAACAACGTTAGTGGCTTCCTTTGCTTTAACACATGCAACATAAGGACTTTTATACCAAAGGTCAAAATTTTCATTAAGAAATTTAAAAACTTTAATTATATCTTCATTTTCCCAACGTCTTAAAGAATCTCGAGGAGGCATCGTTTTTTTTTTTTAATAAAAAAGAAAATAATGAAAAGAATTGAAAAGAATAAGAAAGTGAAATGGATTATTTAGCTACTGCAGACACGCCACTCAGTTGCACGAAAATAAATAATTATCTAATAAGATAAAAATCAGAAACAAAAACGGAATAAGTTTTTAAATTTATGGAGAAGAAATTTCTATCAATTAGCGTTAGATAAAACTTAATATATCAAAAATGGCGTTCAATAGTGAGAGAAACAAGTATCCGGTGCCACAAAATTCTCAAGCTAAAACTATTATTATTTTTTCGGCGTTAAATGTAAAAGAACAACAAATATTTGAAAATTAATCAACAGAAAATATTCAGAATAAGAATAATATAAAGAATAATGAATTTATGATAAGAATTTATGATATGATCATTATATAAAGCATTTATTTTTACAGTTTAAATTTCGTTAGTACTTGTTTAAACTTGTATTATATATAATACACTATATTCTTAATCTATCATTTTGCAATCAGAATTTTTTTGACCAGAATATTTTTTTTTTTTTTTCGTTTCTTTAATCTAATTTTTAAATAATATAATTTATAAATTTATTAGTGACGCGATCTTAACAACGTAAAATGATGCTCGTTTTGAATATGTTTTTTTTAAAAAAAAAAAACAAAAAAAAACGAAAACGAAAAAATTTATTATTATGATAATTTAATTCTTTATACAATACAGTTGGTTCATATAAATTCAAATATCTTAGAAATTAAAATTTTTCTTTAAAAATATTTGACGTAATTTAAAATATTTGATCGACGTAATTTCTTTAAACAATGTAAGTTTAAAAAAAAACGTATAGTTAAACATTTTATGCTAATCACTAAATTTTTTTCAATTCTTCAAATTTATTATTAATCATATCATTTTTATCTTTAATCGTTCGGTAAATTTCAGACTCAATTTCTACTATTCGCTTGATTTTATCTTGTTCTTGTTGAATTTTTTCGTCGGTAAGTCTTCTAACCTTTTCAGCAAAGGACGGAGGACGATTATTAGGTGTTATTTTAATAGGCCTAAAATGAAAAACAAAAATAATATTAATAAAAATTGTTGTTTAAGTATTGATTGATAATTAAAAAAAAAATAAATTAAATTAAATTTTTTACTTTGTTTCCGTTTTAAAACAATTGTCATTAATATTATATCCTCTATTCCTTCTTTCTTTAGTTTTTTTAAGAATATCTTTTATCAAATCACGAACTCGTTTATCGTCGCATGATGGTTTGCACCGTTTATCTTCAACAAATTGAGACAAGTTATTAATTTTAGTATAAACAGACCTCGCATCTCTGTTGATATTTAAAGCTTTTACTGCTTCTTCGCACGCTTCATGATGATTATTGTACCATAATTCAAAATTGTCATTAATAAACTTGAGAACATTAATTAGTTCTCCAGTCTCCCAACGATTCATTTTATCTGCTCGAGGCATCTCTATTTATTTTTTGTTTATTTTTTCTTTTTATTTTATATTATTTTTTTTTTTTTAAGAAAGAAAAAAAAATAATAAATAGAAAGAATTAAAAAAGAACGAACTAAAAAATATCACTCAGGTAACACAAACTTATGTGATTAATAGCCTAAGATGGATAAATCTAATACAAAAGTGGTATGCGTTTTTTTAAACTTTACTTTTCAAGGTAACTTTACGGAGAAGAAACTCCTATTAAAATAATGAGGTTTAATCGTTAAAAATCTAACCATATTCTAAAAGTTCATTTTGTTTTTTATTATTTGATTAGCGCAGAAAGAAAAATCATTAATCAGCAGAAAATATTTCAGAATAATATTATTATATAATAACAACAAACAAAAAAAAACAAATAGAAAATTATATAATCATTATATCACTTTTATATCTATAAAGAATATATAGATCTTGGATCGTTAACATTAATGAAAATTATTCAAGACTTTTATTTTTCGATCCTTATCGCATCATATGTTTAATTAGATTTTAATGAAAAAAAAAAATCATACTTTTTACATGTTATTATGATAACTTTTTAAGGTTAAATCATGAATAAAAATTAAAAAATTATTGGTTACATTTTTTTGAAATCAAATGGTGATACATATAAAGCTGTATCACGTTAACTTTTTATGGAATCAAAGAACCATCTAGCATGAAAATTTTCATTGTTCAAATTCTTTAATTGTGATTATAAGTACTTATTCTTATTATTATTTAAATTCTTAAATACACCAAGAAAATTCGGGTGTCTGTATTATTGTTACCCGGTGAAAATCGGGTAAATCGGGTTCACTGCAACGCAATAACCTTCACGAAATGTCACGAAAGTGGCACATTGGCCAGAATTTAGGAATTAAATGTGGCGTCCATGTGACAATTGACAGTTGCAGACTGAAAAAATTCTAAAGATACTTGGTAAAAAAAATGAAACGCGAAGGATGTGACTCCTGTGACGAAAAAATATCATTTCGTAACATTTCGTGAAGGTTACGCAGTGGAAATCTTAAAATTTGTCACAGTTTTACATCTAATACCGTTTCTAGTTTTTAACTATAGAGTATTTTATTTTATTAATTTTATTTTTATTTTTTTTTTTTTTATAAATTATAAAATAAAGAACTCGTTATAATAAATTTTAAGTAAAATGAATAATAATTAAATGTGTGAATTGCGTTCGAATATCTCTTTAAAAACGTCATTTAGCCTACCAAACATTAACAAATTTACGATGTTATACAAGAATTTTTTTTGTTGCATTTCATACTATATTCTGCGGTTTCTGCATAAAATCGATGTCGCTAATCAAACCCGACATGACTGTGTGACATAAAAACATATATTAACGCTCAGTACGCTTTCATAGAAATAATTTTTATCTCACTCCGGAACGTAACACACTTTTTTCTTTATCCGAGCCTAGTAACACAATAAAAGTACCATGTCAGAAACTAATATATCTGCTTCCACCTTTACTTCTGTTACTGCACCTGGAAATGAGACGCTAACGTTACAGACGCCAGACGAAGTCAAAAAATATAATACGGCTGAACTTATCTAGAACAGGAAGACTTGGGGCTTGACGAGGATGATGAAAAAATTATTCTAAAGATAACCGAAAAAAGCTTCCTAGCTATGGTATGAAGGGTGGACCTGCGTCAAATCTTGCGGACTTTGCTAAGTAATGCAAGGAAAAAAAGAAGCGCTCGTTCTCCTCGTACAAGACCCAGAAAGACTTGAAAGAGGTGTTAGCGAAGTATGGAGTTGATGGTAATGAGATAGGCACAATTCGTCAATTAACTTTTTTTTTTTATTCCATATTCCAAGAAACCTATCCACTCAAAGATGAAGACAACAAATGTATAAGGGAATTAAAGCGTATGTCGGGAAATATGGAGATCAACGAAGCTATGCGGTGTGAATATATTTCGGCCATTCTTCATGCTTCGCTTTATATCGTCAAAAGAATAACCAATAAAGAGCTTACCTTGGCTCCTTAGCTCGAAGTTTTGTTGGCGAAGAAAATCTGGACGTGTTGATTGCGCAATCCAGGCCATTGAAATGTTTATTTACATCACAAAGGAAAGCTGTACAACGCAGTCTCAGAATTTGGTCCAATGTGAAAGTGCGTTGCAAGTAAATAAGAAATAACGTAAGACAGATAATGCATTTGGCGATGGTTTCGATTATATCTATGGAATCGTTACAACCGCCACGAATCAGTGTTTCATCCTTTATGCTTCAGATGGAATTTCATGCACGAATAAAAATCCACTTAATATATGGTTCACCCGAGTCTGATTTGGAAGAAGGTTCGGAGGAAGAAAAGGAATTGGATAAAAGGGTAATGGATGTTATCGTTGGGTTGTTGAAGGATAGAGTGGATGTTGAGATGGAGCCGACAATGAAGAAACAACGGTTCAAGGGTATTTCGAAAAAATAATCATGTATAATAGTCCACCATCATTACGTTATCATGTATCACGGGCAAGTCCCAATTCTTATAATTTATTTTATTTTTTTTTTTTTTTATCTCTGTATTAATAAAGCGGGTTCTTAACATTTGCTACATAATATTGAATAATTCACATCTTGTATAAAATTCTTAATCGAACATGTCATCCGAGTTTTTAAAGCAGGTTGCGGAAGAGAGAACCAAGTACCAAGCTGAGACTGCCGAGTTCAGGATTAGAAGTTAGAGCAGTATACTGAGCTTCAGACCAGAGTTTCGAACGCTGAACTTAAAGCCGAGGTAGCAAATTGATGAACTTAAAAAAGAATCAGAATCTAAGAAAATCGCAAATCTCAGACTAGATGCATCCAGGTAGCTAAGGAAATTCTTAATGAGGAGCCGATAATTGAGTATCGCCCCTCTTTCATGCAAAGATTAGAGCTTAATGCTTTCTTTCAAAAATTTCAAATGGAGGTGCAAGGGTTCAGCATCGGTTTCATAGTACACTGATATAAAGATGTAAAAGAGCTTGTTAACCATGATTGGCAAAAAGATGCATTTGTCTGGATAATGGAATCTTCCTTCTCGAAGTATGGTATGATAGGACCAAGAAATATATACAGTTTATAAGGGTCAGGTAGCATTTTGGCTTTTTACTATTAGCTGTACGCAGGGGTTTTTTATAAGAGTGGTACGCATTATTAACACCTGATATTAAAAATCCTCTAAAAATACGCAAACATTATGATCACATGATTTATTGTATGATTTATTAGAATGTAATATTAATAAAAAAAAAAATTAGTATTTAATTTTTTTTCAATACTTAAAATAATCAAAATAATTAGTATATTCTGTAATTTCTGTTTAATATAATATACAAATAATGTGATTTTCGCAGCCAAAATACGCAAACTAAATATCTGACTATAAACAAAAAATTCTTAAATTGTACGCAAATCAAAACCTTACTCTACTATGATGGCGACGCATCAGTAAACCCTACCCCTATATATATATTTCTGGGTTGGTATGATCAAAGACTGGAAATTGTTATTCCGGAAAGGATACGAAAAATTAAGGAATTCACTAATCAAGCATCAATCTCTTGTAATCAGTAACCTTCTTTATATTACACGTAATTCATTGTGATATTTAATTTTTTCTCATATTCTATGTGCTAGTAAATTTCGAATTAACGGTCACGACCCAACGGAACATGATCATCAAAATCGATAAATAATTATGTAAAATCGATCACCTGAGATGAGCAGAAAGTTATTCGGAAATGAAATGATAGGGCATCGAATCTCATTAATGACGATAATGTGGGAATTTATGGGGATCTTGTTAGGGTTCATTTTCATTTACATTTTTATAATTAAGCATGTTGTCGATCATACGAATAGAACATGAATCGGATCAACGTGCATGATAGTTCGAAGTTAATTCTTTACGAGTTTTTTTTTTAATAAACGAAAATTTCCTCTCTCTCTTAAATTAAAGAAAAAATGAACTAAAAAAGCGAAAAATTTCCCTTTCTTTCCTTTTTTTTAATTTTTTACGGTTCACGTACGTGATTTGCTTCATGAATCCTTACCTCCCATGTGATAACCCCTTGATGTAATTAACGTGTAATACCATACACGGTAATAGTGCCCGGATTTTACTAAGATCAAGTTTCACAAAAGAACATTTCCTCTTGAAATTCTTTAATATTATGTTTTAAGTGTTATGAGGTTTACATAAAAAAAAGTTTCTTGATCTGTATTGCATTTTACTAATAAAATTTTAATTCTTAATTAACCATTAAAAAGACTTTTTTTTATTTATTAATATTAATTATTGATTTGAAAAGAAAAATATTTAAAGAACAATAGGCAGCCTCTTTTTTGCTGAAAGTCAACGATTTTAATTACTCCAAATTAACCAAAAATTTTACAAAGAAAAAAAAACCTTTTCTTGTGCCAATTTATCTTTCATCATAAAGAACAGACAATCATGAACTGAAATTTTATTTTTGCGTTTATTTTATTGGTTACCCTTTCCATAGTCAACGCTTCATCACTTCAACTTCGTGGCAGTAATAAAACCCAATTCAAAAAATGCGAAGGATACCCAAAAGGCTCAGAACCAGACTTACTCACTGTAAATTTAACATCTGATCCTATCAAACCTGGAGAGCAAACGTTCGAGGTTTCCATAACATTGCAGAATTATAATATCACACGAGGAACCGTTCTTAATATTGATTTTATCGAAAGTTATACCGAGAGGATTAGTGTTTTATTCCATAGATCTTTGTTCACAAACTGATTGTCCAGTTGAAGTTGGAACAAAAGCTGGATCACCATTTTCCTCAACGCAGAAATTTACTTTACCCGCAAAAATACCTTCTAAATATTTTATTGAGGTAGAACATTTTATAAATGCACCTGATGTTACTATCCCATACTTTTGTACAATTGCCATTATTGGTTAAACGCTATTTTGTGGTCATAAAAAATATTTTTTTTTCCTCCAAAATATCATTATGCTTTGATAAACTAATATAATGATGATAATTTTGTGCCAATATATTAATACTTAATAATTAATAGTAATGTTAATTTTTTTCTTTACGTATGATATACCGTAAATCAAATTCATTGATATCTAATGTAGTAGTAGTAAATGTGCGGTAAAATAAAGGTTTGATAATTTATTAAAGATTCAAATAGTGTGACGTTTATGTACGTATTATAAGGCGAAACTGTATCAAAGAAGAAATTAAGTGTATAGAATGCGAATACTGTATAAAGTGATACAGAAAGTAGTAGAGTATGATTGACCAAATGAGTAGTATAGTATTGTATTAAAATCAATATTGACCAATATAGTGTTAAAACGAATATAATTTTTAAAAAGATCCTTTTACAGTCATACGAACATGATCAAGAATATTTTTTATTACCGTAGTTGACTTAAAATCGTCACTTCACCATATTTATTAAATCATTCAGAAACAACTGTAATACATGAATATTATTTATTAACAAAGATTAGTTAATTCCATTATATGAACTTTAGCTTCTCGTTCCCTTGAAGCGATTTCCCGTTCTTTTAGAGCCAGATCTCTTTCCCGATATTCAAGTTTATTAAAATTTAAAGTATTTTTCTTATTATCCTCCTCAGATTCAGAATTAATCGTAATGACTTTGTTGACTTCTTTTTACAAGAATTTGCACGTTTACATTTGGTAGGAACAATATTTGATTTTCAGTTTGTGTATTAGCTAAAATATAAATAATATAAATAAATTAAATAAATTAGAATTTAAATTGTTTTTTATACGATATAAATCATAAATAAATTCATGTGAATTTATTAATTTTAATATTACCTTTACGTTTATTTTACTGAACATTACGAGCAATAAGACCTTTATCACGTCCCGATTAGTGTGCATAATCTAGGTCTGCAATAATACAAACCAACCAGATCCATGAATATGTTTGAATTGAGGTGATGAACCCGTTAATTCAAGCACAAGGTCAAATAATGTATGAAAAATTCTTTGATATACAATAGTTGTTGCACAATTTATAAAACCTGGGTAAAAGTAAGAACTAAATAAATATTAACAAGAACAACTTTTTTCTTCTCTAAGATTAATTTCTTTAAAATCTCCAACGTTAAGATCGTCAAAACATTTAAAACGATTGCTAAAACCGGTTGTTGTGAGGAATTCTGGATAGAATTATCGGCCAGAATCACGAAAATTCCCAAATAAAGGGGACGTCTAAAGCGGAGCAGAATCACGTGATCATAGTGAATATCTGTCACCCCCGCGTCACACCTTCATTTTCCATTTTTCCTAAGTATTCTAGGGACTTAGAATTTTTTCGATAGGTGAAATCCTATTTATCACCTGTTATTTGTCACATGCATAATTTCTTAATGCCATAATTCCGGCCAAAAATTTTATGAAAATCACGTGATTCTGCTCCGCTTTAGACGTACCCCAAATAAAGGTACGGAGCAGAATCACGTGATTTTCGTAAAATTTTTGGCCGGAATTATGGCATTAAGAATTTCACCTTTTTATTAAAGTCCTAGAATACTTAGAAAATGAAGGTGTGACGCGGGGTGACAGATATGCACTATGATCACGTGATTCTGCTCCGCTTTAGACGTCCCCCCAAATAAAGTAATTCGGGCCAAATCCATAGTGCTGGCTCGAAAATTACGAAAATTTGTGCAATTTGGTTATAATTTATCATTTTTCTCAATGAATTATAATCTCTCATAAATTTCAATATTTTCTCATATAAATTTTTTCAATAATTTCTGAAAATTTGGCCTGAATTACAGTATAAATTACACAGGAAAATTTCATAATTCGGATGTGCTAATGTGTAAAACGGGTTGGACCCGACTCGGTTCGTTTATACCCGGTTTTCAAACGGGTCTAATCTCTTGATAAAACATTCATTATCAATGGAAGTTTGGTCGCTAATCATAACTTGGAAAATATTATCTTCACAAGAAAGAAACAATTTAAACATATTACTTGCGAAAGCGATAAAATCATTTTAGAAAAAAGTCGCGAAAATAAATATAATCTTTGAGTCATACGACGTCGTCATACATTAATATATATAAAGTATATAAAGTATCAAATCATTTGACCAATTAGACATCCTAGATATGTTTGACGAAATGTGACTGTGACAAATAATAATAGACTCTTGATTAAACTACTCCGACTAGTTATCTGTAACAATAATAAATATGAAGAATTATCCAAATATTTCGTGACTAATAATAAACCCCTCCTTTTTTCGGTGTCATAGAATAAAAATATACAAATATACCAATACAATATAAAAGAGTGTTTCAGTCACACGGTTATATTTGACCATAATCAACACGATAAGCCGTTGTATTATTTTCTCGGAATAAACAGTGCTATTGTCTTATATTATTTATTCAATTATACAATAAAATAAAAATAACGTAAAGAAACAATAAACAAGTGTTTAACAAGAAAAATGTAAAATGTAAACCAAGAACAAAAAATATATATGATTATCACGTGTGTGATAATACGCGTCTGTGATCCCTCTATAAGGCCACGCAAACTAATGTATGATCCTATAAACCGAGTACGTCCGGAAAATGTCCTACACGTCCAGGAAATATCTAGGCGAGTTGCAATTTTCTGGACGTGTGGAATTTTTTTTTATAATATAAATTTTATATGTCCTAAAAAACAAAAAATTTCGATTTTTTTTAAAAACATCCACCCGGCAAATTTTATAATGAAAACATATAAAATTTTTTTTCGAAGTCTTGCAAAAAGTGATCCAGCCGGTGAAATGAACCGAAAATATTTAGTTTGTGTGACCAGAAAAAATGAAGTTTATTTAGCCAAACGCAAATGTGCTTATAAAAAGAAGTGTGATTATATAAGTGACTGGATATTATTTGATCTAATTTGCTAATCAATCATATCTACATTTCAAATGAATTGAATACATTTTTATATAGATAATAAATTTTTTATTAAATCAAAATTTTGTTAATACGATTTACTTCAATTACGCATTTTACATTTTTTATTTTCTCTCATAAAACAATTTATTTGTATTCTTAAAAACATGATAATGAGTATGATATACTGTAAAGCCCGATTTTACGTTCTGGATAACATTTGGAATCTTCACGATTTCCGGATATTATCAGGAATTTATTTTTGAAATTCGAACGTTATCCATGAAAAGAATTTTTTCAGTTAAATTTTGTTTAAATTGGACAAATCCATCAAATGAGGTGATTAAATTATATATACAAAAGCTAGAAGAACATTTATTTTGTTAAATTTATATAAACATTCTTAAAAATATTTTTAAGACGTTTGCTTTATTAGTTTGTTTAATAATAATGAAATGAATAATATATATCCAAAATATTTATTTGCAAAAGAAAGTAAATCGTTAATAGCTTCGATTGCTTGAAGCAAGTATATTAAAATTATCATTAAATAAGCGCATTGTGTACCTCTTATTTTTCGACAAATATAAATAATTGCATACATCATAATCAGACCAATATTACATCACACGATCCGTCCACGAGAAAGAAAAAAAGTCACAATATAAGGCAGTTAATTTATTGGATTATCAAAATTGCTTCTTCCTATACAGTAAATCGGAAATAGCACTCGGATTGGATGATTTGGATCAACAAATAACTAACTAAAATCTAAGCTATCAAATTTGTCAAATATGCAAAATCTACGACCGAAAACACTCAATATATTTTTAGCATTATACATCCATTTATTTTATATTCTAGGATCTCTTATTCGGATATCATTCAAGTTAACTCTTCTTTTTTCTTCAATAAAACCTGATGCTATATTGGAATTATCAAGTAGATTTTTCTTTTGATGTTTGAAGATTAGTTTTGCGTAACCGGAATTTCTTAAAGATAAGCATAGGAATGGCGACGGATTGGCAACTAATAAATATACATTTTGCTATCATACGCATCATTTTAACAATCTATCACCTGTAACGTCGAATTTCGTAGCCGCGAACGATATTTTTTCTTTCTTTATTAGTTGTATTGGACTATTGGTTGCTTTGAACCATACACAAAAATTTCTTATTTCTCACCCTTTGTATATTAAAGAACCTTCTTTATCCTAAACAAAATAAATAATCCCAAGAACTTTATTGTACAAAATATATACAGTATTATTACATTTTTTATTTTATTCCAGCCTGCACACAAATTTAATGTTTGATCACGTTGTTCGTTAGTGTATAGATCAAAGTAAAAACGACAATGCGATAAGCGACTAAAGAAGCAACGTAAAATGGAGATAATTTTAAAGGATCATGAACAAAAAAAATTCTTGAACTTTTTTAAGATTAATTTTATTTAAAGTTAAACTCATTAATAGATACATTTCATACACGCCGCCACCAAAATCAAATATAATGAATTTGAATTTGGGCGGCTATATATAATAAATACATTTAAACGAACCCACATTAACCATATCCCTCAAGTACGAAATTAACTATGCATTAATTAAACTAAATATATGCACCATCATATTGGAAATCTTAATTTGTAAATAGAGAGAAAAAAAAAGTGATATTAATAAGAATCACGTACATTTTTCACAAATTCAAATTTACAAAGAAAAAAAGAATCAATTATCTAACCAGTCATTGGAAGTTTTTCAATTTTTCATATAAGTTATTAGCAATCTCAATCGTTTTGATAAGTTCAGTTTGAAGTTGCTTAATTTGCTTAGATTTTTCGCTACAAGTATTTTTAACTGTCTCAATTGAATAAGGTGACGGAATATTTGATTTTCTAAATGTACTATTAGTATTCTCAACCGTTTCGATAAGTTTATATCGATTTTGTGTAATTTCTTGGATTTTTTCTTTAAAAAGATTATCAACCAGCTCAGTTGAAAAAAGCTCAGTAGATTCATCGCTAAATAAAAAAAAATAAAAAGTGTAATAAATTAATAAATTTAAATGATAATGATTAATTAATAAAGAATTAATAATTAAAGTCAACGTACTCTATATTCATCATGTCATTGTCGCTAATAGTTTCAAGATTTTCTTTTTCTCTTCTTTCTTTGGTTTTCTTATAAAGTTGTCTTACCAATTCGTGAATGGTGTTATCTTCCCAGATAACGGTGCAATTTGTTGACTTTTTACCTGTATTAAGAAATTCATCCATAGCTTTAATCATGATATGAACTTTATTATAAATTGATCTAGCATCCCGAGTAGTGCAAGTAGCTTCTATTGATTCAACACAAGCACTAAGATGATTTTTATGCCACGCATCAAAATTGTTATTAAGAAAATTTAAGACTTCAATTGTTTCAGTAGAATCCCAACGTACTGGTTGATCTCGAGGCATCTTTTTTTTTTTTTTTAATAATAAAAAATGATACGAAGAATTAAAAATTGTTCAAATAAAAAATAATTTAAAAATATATTTTTTTCTTTTTAAAAAAGAAAAAAGCTAAAATAAATAATAATTTCGAATGTTATTTATCTAATTCGCTGTTATAAAATTGACTTATAGATTTGGAAAGAATCGAATATAAAAGTGGAATTTATTTGGCTTTAGGAAACGTTCCATCATTTATGCAAGATATGCAAGATAAAAAAATTTCATACACTATCAAAAATGGAATTTTTACTTTGTATGAAAAAAAATATTGATCATTCACAGGTAACACAAAATTTTATTTTATTATTTACAGTATGTGAAACAATAGTTGATCAGCAGACATGTTCTTTGTCTAAATACTGTAGATGTTAAACAAACCTTACTCCTTGTTCGTTAAATGGCTAAATGGAAAAGGCATTGATTAATATTTTTTTGAATTTTCTTCTGCACATTGCCACATAATGTTGATTAATGACAACCTGCTCTTTAGGGACAAATAAATCAAGAAACGAAGGATTTATAAAATTTATTTAAACTGTATCAAATGGTACATTTAAACGAGTCATATACTTTAACAAAATCCAAGAATTGCTTATTTTGTTAATTGTTAAATTTTGTACATTATCATTTATTATTTAATGATCTTAATGAACAATTTCTAATTACAATACTTCGAGGTATTTCGCTCGATTAAATGCTAATTTAAAATACTGTATTTATTTATAAAATTAAAAAAAAAAATTTATAATATTAAATAAATTCATTGATAAACATCATGGTTGAATATTATTTATCTACAAAAGAAGAAACAAGCTATCATTTTAATAAAAATCACGTATTAAATCATAATTTAAATTGCAAAAAGAATAAGTCGAATTAATTACCCAGTAAATCAATTAAAATTTTTCAACATTTCATATTTTTTATTAAGAACCTCAATCGTTTGGAGAAGTTCAGTTCTAAGTTGCTTAACTTGGTTAGTTTTTTCGTTACAAGAATCTTCAATCGTATCAAGTGAATAAGGAATCGGAACATTTGATTTTTGAAATGTACTATTAGCAATCGCAACAGTTTCGATAAGTTTAGTTCGTTGCTGATTAATATATTGAAGTTTTTCTTCATAAAGTTTTTCAACCGCTTCAGTTGAAAAAGGGACTGAAGAAACTTCATCAATACTAAAGATAATAAGTTGTAAATGTTAGTCATTTATAAATATCTTAAAGAATTAAGTGATTCAAAAGTCAACATACTTTGAAGTCGTATCGTCACTGTCGCTCATTCTATTATCTCTATTCTTTCTTTCTTGCGTTTTTTCACAAATTTTTTTTACCAAATCATGAATTTCTTCATCTTCCCAGATAATAGCGTTTGCTGATGACTTTTTGCCTGTCTTAATATTTTCTTGCATAGCTCTTATTAAACTATGAACTTTGTTATAAATTGATTTAGCATCCCGAATAATATTCGTAGCTTCTATCGCTTTAACGCAAGCACCACGATGATTGATATACCACATATCAAAATTCTCATTAAGAAATTTTAATACTGGCACAATCTCTGAAGATTTCCATCGTAGTGTTTGATCTCGAGACGACTCCTTTGATTTTTTTGTTGTTTTTATTGGTGGCATCTTTTTTTTTTAAATGAAGAGGAAAAAAGTATGATAATTATGAAGAATAAAAAACGCCCAAAGTTTGAGAATAAAATTTTTTATTGTATTTATTTTATATTGGTTTTTTTTTGTCACAATATAATTGCTAGACATTCAAAACAAAGACTTAACTAGTTACGATCGGCACGGAGTTTGTAAAATTAGAAAAAATCAAATCAAAATACAAAAATGGAATATATAGTAAATAATCGGAGCAAAAAACTCCTATCAGTTCGCTTTAAGAGGGAATATTAACATCAAGGTACATGTAGTAAGATAACATTAAAGTTTATCAAATTTGCTAAACAAAAATGCAATTTGGCATTTTTTAATAGGTACTTTAAAGGTAAATATCAGAATACAGACAATACTAAAGATGATCTGCGTCAAAAGGAAAAGATTATTAGATAAACTGCAATGTGAAAGTTAAAAATTGGCTGAAATATTTATTTAGAACAATAAAAAAAAAACTCGTCTAAAAAAAAAGGGGGAATAAATACTTTATATATTTAGCTTATTAATTATTATGCACTTTATCTAAAATCACGGTTAATCAGTAAAAATATCCGGTTAACATCCGGTTATTATTTTCATCATATATCCGGATAATCCCGTCTAGTTCCGCAAAAAAAACAATCATCAAATACATAAAAAAAAATGCATTGAAAGAATCAATTTATCGTATGTATAAAATCATCTATTAAGATCACGCTTTTCATTAGTTTCAAATAACATTTGACGAAAGGTTTAAAATTTAAAAAATAATAAAATTTATTACACTATTAAGTTGAATTTACATATAATCATCGCGTCTAAGTATTTATCTACAGATGGTAAGAATACTACTATTCATTTTGATGATAAAAAGAGGAATCTTTAACAATGTATAACATTAAATTATCGAAAAATTAATGTAATTGTTAGCTTGAATTTCTTGTCGGCTTGCTGAAAACCATTCAAATTCTTAATATAATCCCGAAATATTTTCTCTCCTAAAATGTTCTTGCGCAAATAAATTGAATGATACACTTTATTTACAAAAGAAGAAAAGAAAGAAAAAAGTAATTAACGTTAATATATTAATTAAAATCACGTTAAAATCATAATTTCTCACAATTCAAATTAAGATGAAATAATTACCAACAAATCAAATCATTGCAAGTCTCTCAATTGTTCATATTTATTTTTAGCGTCCTTGATCATTTCCATAAGTTCAGACCTAAGTTTTTTAGCCAACTGAGTTTTATCGTTACATCTTTTATTAACATCCTCAGTTGAATAATTAGTCTGAATATTTGATCTTTCGAGTGTACTATTGGCATTCTCAATCGTTTCGATAAGTGTAGAGCGAAGTTGAGATATATACTGGAGTTTCTCGTTATAAAGACTATCAACTGTCTCAACTGATAAAGGAACCTGTCTAGGAACATCATACGTTCGACTGGTGGATGCCTCGGTTGTTATTTGATCAGTGCTGAAATTAAAAATAATAAATTAATAACTTGTAAATGCTAATAATTAATAGTAACTAAAAGAATTATTGTTTTAAAGTCAACATACTCCATACTCATTGATTCATCGTCGCTAGTTTCTCCTCCCTTGTTTTCTTTGATTTTTTTACACAAATCTTTTACCAATTCGTGTATTTTTGTATTGTCCCAAATAATGGTGTTAGCTGTAGACTTTTTACCAGTTTTATTATAATCGTCCATAGCTTTAATCATAGAATAAACTTTGCTATATATTGCTTTACCATCCCGAGCAATATTAGTAGCTTCTTTTGCGTTATTACAAGCACCAAGGCGATTAGAAGACCATAAATCAAAATTATTATTAAGGTAGTTTAAGATTGCAATAAGCTCCAAAGGCTTCCAACGTATTGGATCGCGAGGAATATCTCTCCTTTTTTTTACTGATGACAATTTCTTTCTTTTCAAAAAAATTGTAGATTTGCGGTCGTTTAAGTAGATACGCATTATATAAAAAAATATAAAAACTATAAAAATATAAGTTATTCAAAAAGTTAAGAAGTAAA